>PVJA010000512.1:47564-168602 GCA_004027025.1 Myocastor coypus
AAAAAAAAAAAAAAAAAAAAAAAAAAAAAAAAAAAAAAAGAAAGAAAGGAAGGAAAGAAAGAAAGAAAGAAAGGTCCATTCACCAAATGAGGCCACAGGACCGTGTCCACAGGAGGAGGGGGAAGAAACCCCACAGCAGCGGCCCTGAAGCCTCGTTATTTTTCAGTCTACCTCAGACGCTGCTCAAAGTGATGAATTAGGAAAGCTCATTTCCTTCAGTTGGAGGAAAGCAAAAGAAAAAGCCAGTGTTCAATAAAACATACAGGAATGACGCAGCAGAGCTGTTAATTGCTTCCTTCCCTGGGCGCTGCTGGGCCCCTCTCGCATGGACTCGGACGCATTTGTCAAGGAAAGTATGGCCCCCATAACTCTCCAGAATGGTACAATGCATCTCTTGAAAGTAAGCTGGGATCAACACGTTGTTAGCTGTTTGATCTTGCAAGTTGGAATTAATGATAGGTATTTTGCACAAAGAGGGGAAAAAAAAAAAAACGGATGTTAAGAGCCTATTTACGTTAACCAAAGACATCCCCACACCATCAGGGTTAAGTCGGAGGCGATTTCCTCAGGCACAGCTGTTCCACGTTTGTTAGTCTGCGGGTGGGTGGCAGCAACTGGTAATCGGAGCCAGACTGAGGGTGTGGGGAGCCAAAGAAGTGGGGGGTGCTCAGGAATCTTGAAACAGAAAGCCCCAGGAGTGGACCTAACATGAGGATCATAAGCTGAAGTTCAGAATGAGGTCTTCAGAGCTTAGGGGGGAATTAAAGATCTTTTTTTTTTAAATCTGAAAACAGGACTTTTATTTGCTCATTCATGCATTCTAAAAATGCTTAGAGCCTGGGTGGGGCTCAGGGACCAGGTCCCCATGGTGGGGGTCTTATAGTCTGAACAAAACCCTCCAAGCAATAAGGAAATAGCTTAACAAATAAGGAAACTCTAGGTCATGAGACCGCTACAAAGAGGACACACAGGGACAAGAGATGCGAGGCACATTAGACTGGTGACTGGGAAGACCTCTTGGAAGAGGGGACAGAAGAGCCCAGTGGGGACAGAGTGAGCCAGTGGACCCTAAGGGTGGACTGTGCCAGCAGAGGCTGTGACAGTGCCAGGGCCCCGGGTCAGGGAGCAGCTTGGGAGTTTTCAGCTGTGACAAGGCTGGCCATGGGCTGGAAGCAGGGGATGGAGGAGAGTGGTGGACAGAGAGGCCACAGGGATGGGGCCACAGGGCATCGGGCTCTGGAGGTGTGGAGCCCAACTGCAACGGGGTAATAAGTCCTCCATTAGAAGAAAGAGATGAGACCGAATCCGGCTCTGTTTGGAGCAGCAGGGCGATCAAGGGGCCAGGCTTGGCCTGCTGGAGCTGTCCAGGCTGCGAGGAGGACTGAGTGTGAGGAGGCTGGGAGTCCTGGCCAGCACATGGGGAGCTGGGGCTGCCCGGGGCGAGGCAGGTGAGGCACTCACCCCAAGCTTCAAGTGCAAAATGGAGACATGCCTGTGGACACCCAGGAGCCCAGAGGAGCCGAGATTCGACCCTCTTCCAGAGTGTCCTTTTGCCTCAGGTTCCAATATGGTGCAGCACAGCACCGGGACTGGTCCTGTCTTTCTTTATACAATTTTTCTTTTTTAAAAAAATGTATGTACTTGGTTCAGGGTCTCACTACGTAGCTCGGACTCGTAGTGATCCACCTGTCTCAAGCCACCCCAGTGCTAGGTTTATAGGCGTGTGCCACTACAACCAGTCTGGGTGGGCTCAGCATACCCAGGGATGTGATGCCAGGGAACTGAACCCTGGCCCATGAGCTTGCCTAGGCCGGTGCTTAGTCCATTGTGCTATCTTGCTGGCCCTTTTCTTTAAAATTTTAGCATTTTTTTCACTAGGAATTTTCTTTTCATTTGTTCTGATTTTTTAAAACACTAGACTAAAACATTACTTATCTGGATGACTGAATTTTTTTGGCACCTCCTTAGGGTTCATGCCTGGGTTTGAATGCCCAATTTCTGTTCTTGCACAAATCACTCAGCAAAGTCTAGTAACCGACGTCATCAATGTCACTGGCTTAAAGTAACTACGCAAAAGTTTACTTGACCACAAGAGGAAATAAGTGCAAGGCAGCTTCCCGAACCTTCCTGTGCCCTTAGCCTTAGTAAATTTATCACTGAGGTGGGAGCTGGAAAAAGCTTAAGAACTATTTTCTGAGGAGTGTGTGAGTCATCGACTCCACTCCTACCAAACTCTTACACAGGAGAGATAATGGAGAGAGGAGCATTTGGCACCTCAAAGAACCCTCCGGCTCCAGTCCTCTGAGGTCGAACTCCCCAGAAGAGCCTCTGATTGGCCATTATGGCTGTCCATGCTGGTGGTGGTGGCTGCCGAGGGAAGCATCTGCTGGGGGTGGCCTAAGTGTATTTGTCCTCCCAGTGTTTTCCGTTCTGAAAAGAAAAGTCTGCCTCCAGGACTTTGCAAAGGCTGGAGGCTGGCATATCTGAGGGCCAAAGCAGACTGTTGAGAGGACTCAGCAACTTCCGCAGAGCTGCCTGCTGGGAAAGCAAGCCTGTGCCTCCACAGTCCCTTTCTCCTTCTGACCACAACAAATGCTGGCTTGCAACAGGCCAATCCCAGATAAATGGGAGAGGGATTTCCTGAGGGAGGATCAGAGACCATGAAAGAGTGCTGCGAGGGCAGGTGAGACAGCTCAGCGGTCTCAAGCACCTGCTTAGGCAACCACAGGGACCACGATTAGATCCATGGCACCACATGCTGTGCCAGCCCCACCCGGCAGGGCAGGCTGAGCCGGCCATAACGTGGGGAGGGAGAGGGGGAAGGGGAGAGGCAGGGGAGGGGGAGGGGCCGGGACAGGGGGATGGGGGAGTGCTACGAGGCCACCTCAGCTGCCGCATGGACACTGCTGGGCTGCACAACAGCCCCTCCTGGTGGGCTGAGGCTGGGGCAGATTACCACTGTGGTGACCCATGCAAGAGCTGTGCCCGGTCACCATGCCACGGGCAAGTGGCAGAAGCAGAGGCATGAAGACAAGCAGCAAAGAGGTCAGCCAGCAGTCAGTCTCCTTGCCAGGATTCAAAGCTCTTCCAGGTCTAGGCCCCAGTAGTGGCTTAAATAAAAGTTACGCCTTGCATTTATAATCTTTTGCAAAGGATTTCACCCTAAGAGTTTTACCAAAGCTATTCTGAATAGTGCTGGTTTTAGATAAGACATCAACAAATTAAATTTTTATGTGTTTGCCTTTAAAAGTATTTTAAAAAATAAAACTAGCGTATGACCTAACAGTATGTGCTAGTCAGAGTTTAAGTAGCCATTCAAATGAGGGGCAAAGAGGAAGAGCAGGGTCAATGTACTGCTCTATCTACACTGCCTGCCCCACAAGCCTTGAGTGACAGCAGGCCGGGTTTTTGAAAGGTGATTGGATGATGGGGCTTGTGGCTGAATTGCTGGTAGGGGCAGAAAGACTGACCCCCGTCCTGGCTTCCTCCTTCCCTCCGTGCTGCCTGGCCGACGTGATTGGAGCCCCTTTCCTCCTACACCCAGGCTGGTCCACTGTCCATATTGTTCATGTGTTAGAGCCCAGAGACCATGAATGGAAACCTTAAGCGCCACCTCCTCCTGTGAGTTGCTGGTGTGGGCGTGTGTCCAGGGAACAACGGTAATGCTCAGACAGTTGATTTAAATGAAATGCTAAAAGACATGAATAAAATCACTGGATAAAGACAGATGCAATGAGGATCAGGGTCGGAAGACCGAGGAACGTTCACTCTGTGGTGACCGCAAGTTCTAGCAAAGCTCTGATGTGTGCTGAGATCCCCCTGGGTGACACAGACAGGGCAGCAGGAGGCGCCCCGGTGCATGCTGTGTCGCACAGACATGCAGACAGAGCCAGGGTAAAAACCCTGGACCCTAAAATCCTTTATTCAGTGCTTCCTGCCTACTACCACGCAGAGAAGTACCCGCCACTCTACAGTCTGATTTCTCAAGCTCTCCTCAATTGAGGCTTTGGCAAGACTTTGCTAGAAACAGAAGAAAGAAAAAAAAAAAAGATTTTTAAAATGTAGTAATTATCTCTGAGGGGATAATGTTCAGAGACACATTTTGTTGTCATGCCCAGGAGCAGGACACTGTTGTAGTTTGGAGCTCTGCAGAACACATATTTTATAAGATTACCTGATAACGCATCACCCAAAAGAATTATATACAAAGAATACAGTCAGTCTGTCCACCTCCTACAGACCAAAGAACTCCAGCTGAGGGCCTGCATCTCATGCATGAGTCCAACTGAAGATCTAGAAGGTCTAGCACCCCTAAGAAGGCCTCCCACGAGTTCGGCTAGAGGCCTAGAGCCCATGACAATGTCTCACACAGGCCTGTTTCACAGATCTGTGCTGGGAAGGCCCAGAGGTCAGTGGTGGAAGCTAGAAGGTCTGTGTCAATGGGATGAAGGATCTGTGCCAGCAGGCAAGGGACCTGAGTCGGGGCCCGGAAGTGACATTTAAAGTCAGGACCAGATCTCCCCCAAAGCGAACCCCATCCATCTCAGTGACACTGAGGTCCAGAGCTCCTTCAGCAATGAGAACAGCTGAGTTCCTGTCAAGAAAGCCACCAAGACAAGCTTCACCAGGAGACCAAGCAGTGCACCATCTCCCTCTGGGGAGCCAGGAAGCAGTGCTCAAAGTGAGGACCAGAGCTCCTCCAAAGTGAACCGCAGCCGTCCTCAGTGACAGCGGGGTCCTGAGCTCCTTCGATGATGAGAACAGCCGAGTTCCTCAGGAAGGCCAACAGGTCGAGATCCTCCAAGAGAACCGGCTGCTCCTACAGCTTCTCCATAGTTGCTCTTCCTACCAAGTGCTGCCCCTGTGCTGCCAGCAACGACCTCAGGTGGGCCTCCTAGGTCCCCACGCTGGTGCGGTGCAGCTGGGGGCTGCAAGCTGACCACCAATTGTCCACCATCCACCACAGACACCCTGCAGTGAAGAGGTCAGGCTGCTCAGCAGCAGCTCACAGGACAACCCCACAGCAGAGCAGCTTCTGGCGGGCCCCAGCTGTCTGTGATGTCCGGATTGAGAAGCCCTGGTCTATGCGCCACCACCCAGCCAGCCGCATGGAGGCAAATCTCAGACCAAAGGACAAGAACTCCATGGCGCCGTGGCACTGCCGAAGTCTGCCCAGAAACCAGCACTCTGGCTGAAAACAGGGGCCGTCTCCTCACAAAAAGCAGCCAGTAAGAACATCTCTAACAAGCTCTGACATTTATGAGGTCCTCGTGAGGTGCCAGAACCGGGGCCCAGGACTTGGAGAACTAATGGCATTTCCTACCATTGTCCAGCAGGTCGGCACACACCGCTAAGCAAACCGAGGCCTGGTGGAGAGAGGCTGAGCTCTGGGTCTGAAGCTCCACCGCCTCTTCCTTGACCCCAGGCCATCAAGCTCCAGGGCCTGGGCTGTTACGGAGCTTGTGTTGTAAGATTATATATTTTCAATGGGGCACATTTTAATGACTTTCATTATTAAATGGGAAAAAGAATGCTGTGCATAACATTTTTATTTTTCCTGAGCCGGTCTTCATGAAGGAAAGGACTCATGCCTCACTTCCCCACCGTGTCCCCGTTTGGCCTTAATTTCCGTTTAGGTCCTCAAGTGCCACATAAACCAGGGCTGGGAGAGTTCATGGCACGGTTCTTGGTGTCCCGGGCTCAGACCCCATGGATTTCAGGCTCTGCAGGGCAACAGCTTCCCATCAGCCAGACCCACTCACGTGCTAGGGCTGGGGCTGGAATCCAGCCTGGGCCCAGCTCCCCAGGGTAGTGTTGCTTGCTTTTGATTTTGCATAGAGTTAAAAGCCATGTCACAAAATTGACCACTGTAGCCACTTTTAAGGGCATGACTGGCAACTTTTAGTGCGCCCACCACGTCACCCCCAAAACAAACCTCCTGCTCCTCATTCTTCACCCCAGCCCCTGGTGGCCACTTCCTGCTTTCTGTCCCTGCCCTGGACATTTCCTACCAGTGCAGCCAGGCCCTACCCGGCCTTTGTGTCTGGCTTCTCACCGTAGTTTCCAGGTGACTCACACTGGGCAGGGTCAGCGCCAGCCTCACTTGGTCTAAGCACCGTGTGATCAGGACAGAGACCACATTTTTCTTCTGCCTCTTCTCCAGTGAAGGTGCCAAGGCTGCTTGTGAACAGGGCAGCTTTGAGCAGTTGTGTACAGATTTTACTTAAATTCTGATTTTCTCAAGTCTACATTAAGAGTGCAGTTTTTTTTTAATTAAAAAATTTTAAACATAGTTCAGACTTATAGAGATACTCCTTCTGTCTCAGTCCCTCCAGAGCTGGGATTACAGGTGCGCATCACTCTGGTTTCAGGGCCTGTACAGTGTGCCTGGGGTTCTGCGGCTGACGTGGCAGGCAGTACTGGGGACCAAACTCAGGTCTTTGTGCTTGCCAAGCAGATGCTTAGACTGCTGAGCTATCTCCCCAGCCCCTAAAAGTACAGTTTCTAAGTCCTGAGTTAACTCTGGCTGCTTCATGCCCACTCTACAGATGAGAAATCTGAGACACTGAAAGTTTGCCTAACAGGAAACCTTGAGGCTGTGACCACCGTCCCCTGCCTGTCCAGGGCCAACCTCGTAATTTAACTTGCATGCTTTCTTGGTTTAGTTTTATTTCATTATGAAAATAATGTGTGATCCTTGCAACAAGTGTATAGGACCAGCGAGATGACTCAATGGTCTAAAGCACCTGCTTAGGCCAGCTGAGGCAGCCATAAGGACCGTGGTTCAATCCCCACCACCACATGCTTGGCCAGCCTCACCACCAGGGATGGTTGCACCAGCTGTAATATTAAAAAAAATAATGATGTAATAAATAACAGTGGCATCCTCTGAGCAGCTCCCTGTCTCTCTGGGAGCTGGGAATGGAGCGCAGGACCTCGGCGCACTGGGCAAGCTAAGCGAGCACTCGCCACTGAGCCGCACTTGAGGATGAGAAGGTGGGGCGCACACCCTTCTCTGCTTCCGGCCTGGTAACCCCGCTCGCCTCTCAGCACTCCCGAGTGCAGGCTGTCCTGGTCCCCAGTTTATACCGGGAAGATTCGGCCAGGTTTGACTGAGCCCATCAGCTCCAGTGGAGACTGGCTTGGCCCTGCTGACAGTTGGAGGGGTTGGGGCTGGTGTCCCTCAACCCCGAGGAGCTGCTATTCACCCCAACTCCCTCCTCACTCAGAGCTTCAATCAGGACATGTAACTCTCCAGCAGCTGTGACCACAGAAGGGACATCATGGGGACAGGCTCTGAGGCCTGCCCCTCCATGTGCGGGCCAGATGCAGGCCAGAGAGCCGCAACCACATCAAAGTGGCTGGGGCCGCAGCCAGAGCAGGAGGGGCAGAGGAAGTGTACAGCACGGTGACAAAAGCCGAGGCCTTGTGGAGTGGGGGCCCACAGGGGCTGTGAGGGTGGTGACAGGCAAGCCCAGGATCCAGGCAGAGCTGAGGACTCAGCGCCTTGGACTCCCTGCATCTCCAAGGTCCCCAAGGCCACTCTGCAGTGCAAGCCAGGCCATGTGAGGGCTACGTCCTACAGAGTCCAGAGCTCGGGCTCTGAGCCAGAAGCCCCTTGCTCACATTCCAGCCCTTCCGGTCCGTAGGCCAGATCATGTCTCCAGGCCTCCATTGGCGGATCTGTGCGGTAGGACTGTTGGTATCTTCCTCTCAGGCCTGTCAGGATGATGCAGTATGTTCAGCCCATCACGGGCACTTGACCAGCATGCCACGAGTGCTATGGAGCCGCCATCCCTGGGACTCAGTTGGAGGATTTGATCCCAGCCTGAGCCCTGCTCTGGAGCACTTGCTCTGCATGGTCCCCGAGACCCCCACAGCCATGACCCAGCCAGAGCACATCCAAGGTCGTTCCTCTCCTCTCTCTGGCTTCCTCTCCCGCGCTGCCTCCCTACACATCCCGGTTCTGACCTCAGCACCTGAGGGGTGGCTCTGGCTTGGGCGGCTGCCAACCGCCTGAGCTCAGGGCTGCTGTCAGACTCCAGCACAAAGCCCGGCGTGACCCTGCACTGCGGACCCTGGGGGAGGACGCCAGGTCCCTGAGGTGCGTAACATGCAGGCAGCAGTGATCAAGACGGGCAGAGGCCTGAGCCACTCTGCAGCTTCAGGGGCCAAGCTGCGGCGTGTGGGAACCACACACACAGTGATAGCAATTTTTATTGTAGTTGCTGAGACTTGGGGCAGCTTAGGGGCGCGAGTGCTGTGTGGTCACCCAGGGCTCCAGGCTTGGGGTGATGCTCTCCTGTCCCTGTCTTGGAATTTGTATTTGTTTGCTGTGGTGCTATGGATTGACCCCAGGGCCCCTGCACTGAGCTACAAACCCAGCCCCCTTTTTTTTTTTTTTTTAATCTTGAGGTGGGGTCTCCTTGAGTCACTCCGTTGCCTGGGTTGGGATTCTCCTGCCTCCATCTCCCAGAGTCAAGAGATGACGGGTGGCTGGCCCCACACCTGATTTGGAAGCATTTAATCATTTGTACATGGCAAGTCTTGATTTCCCCCTTTGCACAGCACCTTGCAAACTATGGTGCTGGAGCCAGGAAAGATGTGTGGGCCTCGGTTTCTCCTTCTGTAATACTAGGTGACTACGCAGCACATACCAGGACCTGTTAAGGAGCTTTGCTAGGGCAGCGACCACCCAGTGCAACCCGCAGAAAGGGTCTGCCTGGCATGTCTCCAAAGGTGCCTGAGAGATGCCTGACCCTGTCAGCCACCAGCTGAAGGCAAAAGAAAGCGCAGTGAGGTAGCAGCTCACCACAATCCCAGGGCTGTCGCAGGAAAGACATGAAATGGGGAACACTGGGAAGGATGTGGAGAAGTCAGAGCTCTATGCAGAGGCCATGATGGGAGACAGCCCGGCCGGTCCGCAAGGATTAAAGCACAGCCCGATCCAGCATCCCAGTCCCGAGTACAAACCTAGGAGATCTGAAAACACAACCCTGCGAATACTGACAACAGCACTACTCTTAATACCCAGAGGAGGCAATGCGCCAGGGCCCCTCAGCTGATAAGCAGGGTTGGTCTTTAAAAAATGCAGCCTTAAAAAAAAATGAAGGAAGCACAGACCCAGGACATGATGTGGCTGCAACTTGAGAACAGGCTGAGTGAGGGGACAGCTAGAGACAGAGGCCTACAAAGGCAAATAGAGAGGAGTGGCTGCCTGCAGTGCAGCAGCCCCAGAGCAGGCAGCATGCAGAGGCAGCGGCACTGACCCAGGGGCAGCTATTGCGCCATCTCCCCCCAGGCCTCATTCCCCTTCTCTTTTTCTTCCTCCCTCACCTCTTTGTCTTCCTTTTTCTTCCATTCCCCCCTTCAGTGTGTGTTCCTCTCTAATCTTCCGATTCTCACCTCATAGCTGCAAGGTGGTAGCAGTGCCTCCAGACATTGCATCCACATTCCAGGAAGGAAAACAGGTAGAAGGGACAGCCATCAATACTGTAACATATTTTCCCAGGTATTTTATGACACAGATACAGAGCTACAGATGTTTGAAAGCCTCCCCTTTGGCAAGATCTAATCTTTTAACTGCTCTGTGTTCTCCCGCTTGTCTGTGCTCTCTGCCCTGGACTGTCTGTTCCTCAAGTTCTGAGCAACACAGGCAGAAAGGGATCCCCAGAAACACGGGGGCTGGTGAGGCAGGAGGCACAGGAGAGGGGGGAGGCCTCGATGCAGCTGGAGGCGGTCTTCCGCACTGGCGACTGACTGCTTTGTACCTGTCAGCGATCTGGCGGCCAGGACGTGCCTGGGTCTGAGAGGATGGACTCAGGCCCTTCTGGTTCCTTCCTCCTAGACCCTTGCCGTGGGAGCCCACCCACACACCCTGGCCTCTCTCCACCGCGTCCAGAACGTCCACCCCATAGGCTCCTCCCCCGCAGCTCGTGGAGCAGGACCCCCTGTGCAAGTCCAGGCCCCTGCAGAGGCTTCCGGCTGCAGGACGCTCCCAGGCCTGGTCTCCCCTGGTGGTGAGGTGTGGACAGGCTAGGGCTGGGGCAAGTGGCCTCTGTGTAGCCTGGATTTCATCGTGGGCTCGCTCAGCCAAAGCTCAACTAAAAGTCGGAACAGTGCCTGCGGCAAAACCGGGCCATTTCCAGTGCCACAGGGACAGATGGGTCCTTGGTCAAACAGCCAGACGCCAGCGATAGTAATCAGGAGGGCAGTGACAATGGGGGACACGAGTGTGTGAATTATCACACCGCACTGAGCAAAACCAAGGCTGGCGAAGGCCCAGTCTGCAGCTAGGAAGTGGGTGGGGCTGGGACTTCCGCCTGCCCTTGGGTCAGGCCTCCTCTAGGCTCTCTTCAGCGGAGAGGAATTTATGCTAATGTGTGAATGACTGCTATGGCTTTTACATTTTTAAATATTACTTCTCCCAAACCCATGCTAATTGGTAGGATGTAGAGAAACAGGAATCAAATAAAGACCTCTCTCCTGGGCCCATATCCGCGGGGCAGCCTGAGGGTACTGCAGGAGGCTGCCCTGCCCCCTCCCCAACAATCCCTGCCGCTGCAGAGGGGCTGAGCATGTGCCTGTGAGACCCTGCCCTCCGTCCTAAATCCCAGACTCCTGCAGCCGCCGCTCACCCTCAGCCCCAACAGCCAGCCGGCTCTGCCCTTCCAGGTCTTGTTTGGACTGGAACAATTTAAAACGCTGTCTTATAATTACAGCGGCTGTTCAGGCCGGGGCTGGGCTGCCGGGACGCCATCGGGCCCGCATGTCTCTGCCGCAGCCAGCAATTTCCGTAATGATAGTCGTGCACGCCGTTTATCTTTGGGGTTTCCAGAAATACAGGGACTTTTCCAGGCACTGGAGAGGTCTGCCAGGAGCGATCCTGTCTGTCTGCGGGGTTCCCATAGCCTGTGAGGCTGAGTTCCATGGGTAAGCAGGGTGTGCCAGGTGGCCCTGCAAGCAGATCCATAAAATCCTCGGAGCGAGGGGGCCCAGGGCAGGACAACTGGAGGGGTTCTGCCCAGACTTGGGGGTGCCAGTCCAGGATGCAGGACTTCCGGTTTTGAAGTTCACAGTACTGGAGGTTGAATCCAGGTGCGAGGCAAGTGCTGTCTCACTGAGTTATATCCTCACCCCCTTTTTAAAAAAATGTTTGAGCCGGACGTGGTGGCTCACGCCTGTAATCCCAGCACTCGGGAGGCTGAGGCAGGAGGATTGGTGCGAGTTCGAGACCAGCCTGGGCTACAAAAGTGAGCTCAGGACCAGCCTCAACTGCATAGCGAGACCCTGTCTCAAAAAGACAAAAAATAAAAATAAAATAAAAAATAAAATAAAATAAAAAAAATAAAAAAATAAAAAAATGTTTGAGACAAGGCCTTCCTATGGCTGGCCTTAAATTTTCCTTCCCTCTTTAGCCTCCTCAATAGTTGGGCTTCCAGGTGTGCAGCACCGCACCTGGACTGGGCTTCCACTTTAAAAGCCAGTGAGTCCTGGGCATGTGTGCTTGTGAACCCCAGAGAGCTGAAGAAATCGTGTTCTTGGCTGTGTTCAGAAAGATGTCTTCAGAGGTCATACATGAACTGGCAAATTAAGGTGTACAGCTCCAGAACAGTAAGAGTAAAAGAGGCAGGGGGAGGCCAGAGGTAAAAGGCAGGGAGGCTAAGACCCAGGGAGAAAGCTGATGGCTAAGGCCCAGGACCCTGGGGTCCTGGTCCCAGCCTGCCTGGCAGTGGGAGTGAGGCCGCTCCTCTCCAAAGAGGAGCTAAGCCACAATGGCAGGGCAGGGCCATCCTGTTTTGCAAACAGGACCACAGGACACTGAAGTACAAGTCCCACTGGCAATGGGGAGTCCTGCCCGCCTCCCCTCCTAGAGACCCAGAGGCCAAGACAGGAGGGCGGAAGACAACAAGGGTATGGGAAGCGAACACAGGACGGAGAGGAGACGCACAGGGAAGACACATAAAACACTGCTAATATCCCCAGAGGGATCAAAGATGCAATTCGTGAGAAAGACGGAAACGCTGTCTTGAAGAAAGAAACCCTTGTGAGTCTGACCCCTGGCACCACATGCCACATCAGCCAGGCGCACTGAGCTGGCCACTGTGTCTGGGGTGGTGGCGCATGCCTGTAATCACAGCACTAGGGAGGCTGAAAGCAGGAGGATCACTAGGAGTCTGAGTCGCGTAGTGAGACCCTGTGCCAAATACGTGAATTTAAAAAAGAAAGAAACTCTTGTGAGAAGCAAGAACATATGAGTCCATAGAGGAGCTGGAAGGCAGAAGTGAAGCACTATTGCGACATGCGCCGACAGACACGCAGATACGAACCTGGAAAGAAGAGACAAGAAAGTATTACGTGTGCCAGCTCTGTGGGAACTGAAGAGAGAGGGCGGCAGAGCAGTAAGATCACTGTAGCGTTCCGTGTTTTCAGAACACTGGAGACCAAGAAGCAACCTGCTTCCCAAGAGAAAGACGAAAATTAAGGTAGGAATGAACAGAAATCAGGAGGGCGCCGAGCTTCCCATGGGCCCTCATTTTCAAAGCAGAACAGGGCCCACAAAGTCTGAGAAGAGATGAGGTTGGGAAGTTAATCCCATGCATCTTATGTCTCTGTCTTGGGGAACTCATTCCACAGGAATGGAGGATGGGAGGCCACACACACACACACACACACACACACAGTGGACCACTTGCTGTGTTTCTGCTGAGTTCATCTGGACAGCTGAGACAGAGAGTGGGTGCATATAAAAGACAAGGAGGTTATTTTCTGAAAGCAACTATGGGCTCTAGGATAAACAAAAGGTCGTAGGAGAAAGGACGCGAATTCATAGTGTGCCACAGGATGTAGACAAATGATACTGGTGGGGCCCTCATTCTATGAGCACTACAATTTCACCAAAATTGTGATCAAGAGGACAACGCGAGAGAGTTGTCTATGGATGGTGGAGGTGTCAGGCTTCCAGTCCTCATTTTCCACGTGCAAGGTCACTGAGCCACATAGTCCACTTGGGAAGCTACAATAAGGCGCTGGGCACTGGGTCGGTTACAAATAATAGAAACTGATTCCCCTGAGGTTGAGGTGTGAGGGGTGCAGGACCAGGGTGCACTTGGTGCCTGCCAGAAGCCACTGCCTGGCTCGTAGATGGAGCCTTTTTGCCCTGTCCTTCCCTGGTGGATGGGGCAAGGGGTCTTGCTTGGACCTTTTTTATATAAAAATCCTGTAGAGCACATCTGTCTAAGGCCACTCCCTTGGGGGGCTAAGATTTCAACGTGCATGGGGCAGAAGGGCGTGACCACACAGGTTAACAACAGCAGGTAACACCTAAAGTAGGAAATGAAGAGAAAAGCATAGGCACATAACTTGAACACAGAGCTGTGTATCAGGAGGAAGAGGCAAAAAGAAGAGGGAGAAGCCAAGGGCTTGGATGTCCAGACTGAAGGCACCCCGCAAGCGCCCAAGTTAATGAGTTTCAAATGGATACCAGCTTATGTCCCCCAGTGGCCAGAGCTGCACTTTATTGCAAATGTTATATCAAAAATTTTTTATTTTGTTTTGTTTGTCTTTTTGAGACAGGATCTCGCTATGCAGCTCAGGCTGGCCTTGAGCTCACTTTTGTAGCCCAGGCTGGTCTTGAACTCACACTGGTCCTCCTGCCTCAGCCTCCCAAGTGCTGGGATTACAGGTGTACGCCACCACGCCCGGCCAAAGATGTATTATTGACTGTTGTGCATATCAGAATCAGATTAAAAGGTGACAAAAGGACAGTTTTCTTTGGGAAGAAAACAACCAAAGGTCCCAACTGGAATACATCCCCAAAAGGCCCACCAAGGGATGCTTTGGGGGACAGTTGGATTCGGCAGCTCTCAGGGTGTCACCTAGGACAGAGTGGCCCACTCTGTTTCATTTGCCGGGGTCTTTCTCAGTCCCACCCTGGAAGCCTCTGCATTCTGAGAAGACCCACTGGTCCCTGAAACCTGGTATGGGATTCACCCCACCGGGCCCAGGTTTCGTCCTTGTCTCTGATCTGCTCTTCCTGGGGTTGGAATCACGTGGCTCTGACTCTTGTGCAATGGTTGCAGTCCACAAACCTAACTTTTCTTTCCCAAGACATCTTATTCCAATTTTATTTTTAGCCCTCTCACTTTTTAATGTGTAAACGTTAAGATTTTTTTG
Source organism: Myocastor coypus (assembly GCA_004027025.1). Classification (NCBI taxonomy): domain Eukaryota; kingdom Metazoa; phylum Chordata; class Mammalia; order Rodentia; family Myocastoridae; genus Myocastor; species Myocastor coypus. The sequence continues at coordinate 61,740 of PVJA010000512.1, forward strand.
TGAAACCTCTCTCACACTGTCTCTGGAAGCAGGCCATCTACAAATCCTAAATCAATGAAAGTACGGTTCTCCTTTCCCCAGCTGTCTCACACACAGGGCAGAGGTTGAGACAGAGCTGGCAGGTATCCCACTCAGCTGAAGCCACCCGAGCAAAGGAAACTTTTCAGCCTAAATTATCAGGTTTGCTCATCTAGAATGGCCAGGAAGCAGGACTGCCATCCGCTGGGGTGCTCTGCTAGGTCAGTGGCCTGCAGGGTCACTCGTTTTTATTTTACCCCATGCGGTATAGGTATGGGAAGGAAGCTCTTTCCTGGGTCCCAGCTGCAGTTCTCAGACCACGGCCCTCTCGTTCAGGATGGCCTGGTGTGGAGGCCAGGGGGAGTGAGGAAAGGATCATGGGAGAATCTCCATGTCCCTTATCTGTAGATGGCTGTGCCAGTGGGCACAACACCGCTGGGATGGGAGCACAGCGGGCCGAGGACAAGCTGGTTCAGGTCACGGCCTGGCTCCGTGACTCTGCAAGTGATTCTACCTGGGCCAATATCTTCAAAGAGACAGAAGATGGAATTTGTGGAAAAGGAGGCAGAGCTTTCTCAGGTGGCAGGTTGTCCCCTGACTGTGTGATGCTGTCTGGGGATTAGGTCTTGCCTGTGCTCTCTTGGCAAGTGGCCGAAAGCAAGGCTGGGGTTGGCCGGCTCCCCACTGTGCTCTTCATGTCCAGAACAGCCATGGCTGGTGGGGAGTGGTGACAGGGTGAGCACGGGTGAACGCAGGTCCCAGCAGAAACCAGCCAGACATCGTCAACAGGACAGACAGAAGCATGCACACTGAGGCCTGGCTCCAAGGCTGCCCAGCCTGAGAAGACAGCAGTGCAGAGGTGGGGAGACAGGGTGGCAGGATGGCAGCTGTGGTTAGGGCAGGCCACGGTGGTCAGCATAGAGGTAACCGGAGGCCAGCAGAGCATTTTTCTTCTTCAAACATGTGCGCCTGCATTCATTCACATCATAGGCTTGTATTTCACATACTTAAGTTTTATGTGTACTTATATTTTAAAGGAACATTCTTAGATGTACACTCTACTCACTGGAGGAAGTATAGGGAACCAGGAAGGCGGGAGCAGAAGCGCCCCCTCAGCCCTCTTGTCTCCGACCACCTGTGCGGACATTTGTGCATTCCTTCCTGGCTTTCTCTCTGAAGCCCAGGTGTGAGCCAGGCAGCAGGCGACAGGTGCCAAGCAGCGGTGCCAGGGCAGGGAAAGACTGGCTGTGGGTGGGCAGAGCCAGGCTTCCAGGAAGGGCCAGGTAGGAGCAGCAAGGCCAGAGAGGAGAGCCTGCTTGGGGCTTCCAGGGAGTAGAGCTCACAGGACAGGGTTGGCGTCAGGAGAGCAGGCCCAGGACAGGAGGTGCTTCTCTCATCAGGGATACAGGAGGCTGCATCTTCCTACTGCAGACTTGGCTGGCAGGGCCATGGGCCCCTGCAGGGAGCGGTGTACATGGCAGGAAGACAAAGAAAGCCCTCACAGATCAGTAGAAAAGAGAGCGGAGGTCTTCTGAGCACAGTCTGGGTGGCCATGACTGCGCGTGTGTCCCCCGAAGTGGACACACCTGCATGGTGGTCTATGTCTTGGTGACTTTTCTCTCATGGCTGTGATAAAATACCTGGCGCCCAAAATGAAGGAAGGAAAGGTTTATTTAGTTCACAGTTGATGAAGATTTCACTTCATACTCGGCTGGCTCCAAGGCAGACTGGCCCATGGCAGAGGGCAGCTGTTCAAGGCGGCAGAAAACAGCCAAGAGCCAAGGGAGGAGCAGCGGCGGCCGCCTCTCCCCTCTTCTTATATTAGACTCAGACTCTCCGCCCCAGGGCAGGTGTAGCACTCAGCCACAGTCCCAACACTGGATCATGAATTCATCACCAGCTCCAGAGCCGCGCCATGACTGCACCAGGCTTTGGGGGGACACCTAGACACAAACCAGAGCAGTCTGCCCACAGGCTTCTGCCCCAAGGTTGGGGTGGGCAGCAGAATGGGTATAGGTCTGAGAGAAGGCAGACCTGCAGTCCCACACACCCCAGCACTGCAGAGTCTGGGTGGATGTCCACGACAACTCAGGGCCCGTGAATGTCAGGAAGGTGGGTTCTGTCGCCATGGGGCACATGGGCCACCAAGGGTGTGGGAGGCTCACGGTCATGGGCATCAGCCATGAGGAGAAACGTACTGTTGGGTTCTGTGTGGGTGGGAAGTCTGAGCCCTCCTGAGGAGAGGGCATGACGGATATCCACAGGCCCCTGCCCAGAGCCCACTAGGATTCCTGTGTGTGTGCTTCAGGTAGTTTTTAAAAAGTGTCAATGAGTGAGAGACACAGCAACACCCCTATGAAAATGGCACCCCCAATTTTCAGGAGAGAACAGAGACCCAGAGAAAGCAGCACCCCCAGGGGCCATGAGTGAGCGCCTCAGCCCTGACCGTGCTGCTCCTTGGCACTTGACCATAGGCACCGTTGCCTCTCTCTCGGCCTCAGCTTCTCAAAATTTGGAGCAAACCACACGCAGACGTGTGTATGGGAGGGGGAGTGGTGCCAAGCTGGACACTCTTCTTGGTGCCTGCGTGGCTTAGCAGATGCCCGGATTTCCAGGCTTCTCTCCAGCAGAGCAGCGTGAGCTGTAGCCACACCACCCACTGCTCGTGCATCCACACTGCCAGCCACCACACTCAGATGTGGCGGCTTGGCTGTCCGTGTGGCGTTCACTCACTTCCGGGTTCAGAACCATTCTGCAGCGTCACCACATATGCCGGACGATAGCAGAAGGAATGCCACGGAGGCGGCGGTGGTAATGGCGATGGTGACAGTGATCGCTTAGACGACAGTGGTGGGGACTGCGATGACTGTCATAGCAGCATGGTTGGTGATGGGGTGGTGACGGCGGTGATGGTCATGCAGTTGATGGTGGCGGCAGTGCTGTTGGTGAGGACAGTGATGATGTCCTCATGACAACAAGGAACAGAGAGAGAAGAGGGAGGAAGAGGAGCGGGCAGGGGAGGGAAGGGAAATACGCTGAACAGAGATTATATGTATAACAATAGGGCCCGGGACCATGTTTGTACTTAGCAAAGTGGAAACAGGAGAAAACAAAATAGAGTGTAATTCATACTCTATGCATTTAAAACTTCATGACATGATAAGGATAGGGAAGAAACACCTAGGAACAAATGGAGCAGGAATTCATAGCCCGCAGTGCAGCAGCGTGGCGTTGTGGGCAGCCTTTCCCTGGGCACCGTGCTCTGCTTTCAGATCTAAGACGCAGCACGGCACACACACGGCCAGCTTCTGACTGAGCACCATGAGCAGCCGGAGAAACTCTTCGCACGTGATGGGGCAGGCGAGCTCCTTGTAGCCGACGTGGGGACAGGTGGTCAGGCCTGGGCAAAGGCCGGCAGGCCCAGTCTCCAGTGTCCCTGGCATTTATGGGTCCCGGCTCTGGCTGAGGACACGTGGGTAGGAGCAGCAGGAGCAGGTTGTCACGCATGGGGCCTCTAGTCCATGCCATGCTCTAGCTGTGCCAGCTGTGCTCCCCACGCCACCCCGCCATCAGGCATCACGCCCACCATGCTATTTATACTCTCTGGAATGTCATCAAGACTGCCGGCAGACAAGGGCCTTCGCCATTCTTCCCAGGCCCTTTTGTACTGCCCCATCCCAGCCGGACACTTCTGAGAGGCCTGCTCCACAGATAAGGAGCTCTGGAGTGGCCCACTAATGGGATTATTTTAGGGACCACTCAGGACAGGCAGTGGAGACCCAGGTCAGCTGTCACCTTGTCCTTCATCAACACCCCAAACAAGAGTGAAACAGAGCAGCGCTTATGTGGAGCTTGCGTGTCTCACTAAACCACAAAAGGGTCTCACTAAACCCCGAAGAGAGCTGGAAAAGGGATTCTTTCAGAAAGGTCACTTCCTCTCTGTCGCAGCACCTCTGAGTGACCCCAGCCACCACCAGCACCAGCACCCCGCCCAGGTGACCCCGCAGGGCAGAAGGCAAAGCCATTGCTGTGTCACTCTGAGATCCGGGAATCTGCAAAAGGACGTGCTGAAACCTTCTGAAGTAGATAGATCTCGGATTTGCGTAGCGGGGGTCGGCAGTCAGTAGCCACCGTCACGCAGCATTTCCATGGCCGTCAAGAGTCCAGTGCTAGGGAAAAAAAAAAAAAAAAAAAAGAGTCCAGTGCTAGGGCGTGGACCCACCCCACCCCCCAGGTTCACTGTGGCCAAAGACTCCCCTCTCTGCCACGGCCACTCAGACCCTAGAGCTCCCCTCAGCCCCCCACCCCCACCCCACACACATAAGCTTTGCTGGGGATTATTTAGTCTGTCACTACTCATGGCTTGTTCAACATTAAACAAGGACAATGACACAAGCTGAGCAGATATAAATCTAAGGTCAGATGTGTCACTCTTAACTCCCTGTGCCCACGTCTACCTCCCAGCCACTTCCTTTCTTAGAACGGAAAGGCACTGGCTACTGGGCAGGGAATGGAAGGCAAGGGCACGGTCACTGCTCCATGGCGCCCCCTCCTGGGCCCACCTGAGAAAATGTTTCTCGGAGGGTCCCAAAGCGCTACCCCTTGAGGCCACAGAGGTGGATGCGGCGAATCGGACCTTTTGTGCCCAACTCTACCTGGGATGTGAAGGGCTGAGGCCCAGAAGTTGAGCAGGAAGGCTGCCTCCAAGGTCGCTAGGCTTGTAGGGGCACGGTCCCGGGCTCCTAATGCCCAGGGTGTTAGTGACCCTAAGGATGCTTCTTCACCCAGACATGTCAAGTGAGCCTCACCGAGTGCTAAGCGGGAGTCGGCTATGCAGGCGCGACAGGCGCAACCTTTGACCTTTAGCAATGACATCGTGTCTGGCCACTGCCCCCTCCTTGGAGCCGGGGCACAGCAGCAAGTTCCACCTCTCGGTCTCCTTGGTCCTCCAGGAAACTCAGGTAGGAGCCACCAGGAATTACTATGGCTGGCCAAGGACGCTCCATCACTCCATCAGGAAATTCTCGGGGTCTTAACAGCTTTGTGCCGTACGTAAAGATGGAAGCTGTGGAGGATGAGAGCCATGGTGGAGGCTGGGTGGAGTTTAAGAATCTGAGCCTGGAGGTTATCAGTGTGGGTTGCCCTGTGACAACAGCAGAGAGAGCCAGGAGGAGACTGACAGGAAAGGTGCGAGGGAGAACCCGGGGGTCGCTGCACCTCCCCTGCCCCCACCAACCTCCAACCCCCACCCACCCACCCCCCGCCCTGCCAAGTGGAGGAAGGGGCTGCAGCCCAGGAGGAGGGGAGGAGGAGGAGGCTCCCAGAGGCCAAGGCAAGCAGGCCCTCAGCTTGGCTCCTTCCTTACAGGGGGCAGAGGAAGCCACGAGGAGGCAGTAGCGTGGAGATGGGCAGGGCAGAGACAGACCCTGCGGGCCACCTGGTCACTTGGCTGTGAGCAAAGTGGATGCCTTCCAGGGCTCTGAGCCTATCCTCTCTTCTGCCCTGATAGGACGCATGGAGAGGCTGTGAAGAACGTACCCATAATGGAAGAGGGCACTGCGGCCTCCAGGCTGTGTGTGTGGAGCTCAGCTCACAGAGGCAGTACCATGGCCCCTCCTCTCACAGGCCCTACCTACCATAGGCAGTTCTCTAAACATGCCCCACCACCCCCTTCTGTCCCTGCCTCCTGAGGACCCACGCTGGCAGTAGACAGGTGACTCCTAACAGCCCAAGCAGGTGGGCCCACCGGGTCCACTCAGGCTTCTCACCAAGGGTCGTCAGAGAAGAGATTCGCCCTGCCCCCGCCCTGCCCCGCTCCATTCAGCGCTCCGGGCTCCGGCTTGTTCTCAGTACCTCCCCTAGTGCTGCCCACCAGAACACACGTGCCAATGCCTGGCGACATGGTGGGGATGCTTCTGCATCCCTTGGGTTTATCCTGCTTCCTCTGGGACCCTCAAATCTCTCCTGACCAACCTGTACCGTTGTCTGGGCCCTTCCACCATTGCATGTGTTCTCTGTGTGCTGAATGCATCATCTAAGACCTAGGGCTCTGTTCCCTGCTGTTCACGGCGTGTCCTCCAAGCAAGGACACAGCCTGCCCCTCAGCACTATTCTGAATGCACCTGCTGCATGACATGTGTCATGGTCCAACAAGCCCTGGTCCTCTCTCTGTCCCTTAGGCCCAAGGCCCATGGTGGAATCTGTGGCACTCAGGAGAGAAGGACATGGCAAGGACCTTGTCCAAATGTTACTAATAAATCCATGGTGAAACAGCAGGTGGGACTGTGCTTGGGGCCTCCTGAGCCTGGCTGGAGCCCAAGCCTGGCTGGAGCTCTGTGCCTGTGTTGGACAGGCCGGCAGGGCCAGCGGGCCGATCTGTGCACACACCTCGGGCCTCGCTCCAGGCTGCCAGCTGCTAAGAGCAGGCCATCCCCGCTCTCACAGCTCCGCCTTGGCCACTCCTGCAGAGAGGGGTGGGGAGGCCAGAGGCAGCCAGGGAGTGAGGCTGCCCCGGCCCAGGTGCACAGCGCCTGCGTCCAAGCAGCTGTCGAAACTCCAAAGGGTTTCGAAAGTGTGTATTTTCCTCTTCTATTTTTATTTCCTCAAATCTAAGACCAAAAGAAACCAAAGCCAGAGTTTCAGAGGGCTCTGAGCCAGAAAGAATAGATCCGCAGTCAACGGGGAAGGAAATGTCTGAAGAGGTCACTATGGATGTCCTTGGCTGGGGCTGGACAGGCTGGGGTCCTGGCCAGCTGGTCCATTGGGTCACCAGATAGAGAGATGCTGCTGATCTGGAGCTGCCCAGGGCTGCTCCATGCTGGAGACCCTGATCTCACTGAGAGCAGAGCCCCCAGAGGTGTGCAGCGCTGGGTGCATGGGAGATGGCCAGCACCCTTATCTCTGTGGCCACGTCCACCTGCTGGGCATGGTAAAGTGTGAGGGCTGGCCTCAGATGGCCCTGGCAGGGTCAGCCTGAGCCTGAGCAAGCTCCTGCGCATGGCTCTCTGTGAGCCCAGAGTGGGCCCCTGCGCAGGCAAGTGCTCAGGTGCTCGCTCTATGCTTCATGAGGATTCACACAAGCCACGTCTCATCGTCCTCGGTATACAGAGGATGGAAAGAAAGGTTCCCAGCACACAGTGAGGCTGGCATGGTGACACTGCACCACCCCTGGAGACTCTCCCCTGTACTTCAGACACACCAGTCCCATGGTCCTTGCTGATTTCGGAAGCAGTTCTGGAGTGCTCTTTCACAAGGGTCTTTAGGAGATGTGAAAATGTGAATGTTACTGCCAGGTGCCATCCAATGAGAAGACGGGCTGGGTCAAACACTTTGGCACATCCTCACGTACCTTATCCACTGGGTCTGGCACCGTGTGACATCTGGTCATTCCCAAAGGTCACACTGACCAGAAAGGTAAATAATTTGAATGGACTCAGGATCTCAGGCAGCACAGTCTAAGACCCTCATGCAAGAGCATGCCCAGAGCTGCCTCAGGATGTAGCAAGAAGGAAGGGGTTGGTGTCTGCATGGGGAGGGGGCACCCTAAGGGACAGGGGTTTCTGGCAGCTTGTCTTTTACTGTGAGAAATTCTTTTTTTTTTTTTTTTTGGTTTTGAGACAAAGTCTCACTATGCAGTTTAGGCTGGCCTTGAGCTCACTTTTTGTAGCCTGGGCTGGTCTCGAACTTGCACCAATCCTCCTGCCTCAGCCTCTCAAGTGCTGGGATTACAGGCGTGCGCCCCCACAGCGCAGCTTACTGTGACAAATTCTTCAAGTAAACATTTACTATATTTTTTAGTCACACCTCATGCAATTCAAACTTCTCTCAGTTGGTGCAAGGGCTGGGCTCTCCGAGGCCCAGTGACTTTGTGGCAGGCTCCTGTTGGTGGGTGGCTTCATGGGCAGCACAAGGTCTCCTTCTCCTGAGCCCACAGTAGAAGAGTGGAGCCCGTGGAAGGAAAGGACTCTGGGGCAGCCCTGAGTCCTCCTCTCTCCATGGAGTGTCCTCAGGTGCCCGTGGAGGATACCTCTCTGTTGGCAGTACACAGTATTGGCAGACATGGCCCAGTCCTTAATCAAGTGACTCTGAGTTACTCTCTGGGGACGGTGCTGGGGCATGCCCTACTCAAAGGAGCTTGGAGAGCTTCTCAGGCTGATGGGAAGAATGGCTCCCGAGTGGTGGAAGGGCCCCAGGGCCGGTGCTAGAGATGCAAGATGAAGAGGACCCGTCACTGACACCACCAGGAAAACATGGATGCATCCTGACTCCCTAACAGCACATGGGAACCGAGGCTGGTGTCTCGCTCAGGCTCATGAGGTCCTAGGCGTGGGACCCAGGGAGGCCGAGCCTAGATGCCTGCCCTCTGGAAACTGAGGTAATGGTGGGGCATGGCTTATGCCTTTCAGTCTGTGGTGATTATGATTGTCACTAACTACTCAGAGAATTAACTCAGATCACCAAGTGCCAATCACTGGTGTCAGGAGCAGTAGGACACTGGCCTGACTTCTGGCTGTGCACCTTGCCAACCAGAATAAAACTCTACGGTTTCCAGTCTTCCTTGCAGCTAAGAATGACCTCGTCCCTGCCTTTGTGCTAAATGAGAAGTGTGTGGAGCTTTGATGTCTGATTACTGGGATAGCAATTTAAAGAGGACATAGAACCCCAAAATAGATCTGATGGCAGGCACTCTAGCAGCTATCTTGGACTATGAGGTAGATTGTGAATATGGAGGCTGTTTTAAGAGAGCAGAACAGAAAGACAGGAAGACAATAGACCCTTCATGGCCCAGTGGGGCCACCATCCTGACTTTGGCTGGATGACCTTCAGACTTCTTTTTAAAGGAGAGAAACTTATCTTCTGTAAACCAGTTACTTTGGGACTTCCCACCATATGCAGTTGATATTAAATATCCCAAATAGGATGGAGACACCCTACTCATCTCACAGGGAAGCTGAGGCATTGAGGGGGCAGTGGGTTTCCCCAAGGTGATGTCCCCCAGCTCAATCAGTAGTGGGGCTGGGCCGGCACTGACCCGTGCCCTCTGCCTACACTTTCTGCTTGGTGGCATGAGAAGGCTCCTCCTCCTCCCTGCCAGGTCAATACTCGAGAGAAGCTGTCAGTGTTTTCCAGAGGACACAAATGCATGTCCTTGTCCCCAGTGGCCTGCAAATTGCACATGAACAGAGCTCCCACCCCCATCCCCACCCCCTAACCCAGGAAGAAAGGGCTGGAGTGCTCCCTGATCCTCCTGGAGGCCTTCTGGGCCTCTGCCCCTCAGGCCCAACATAGTCCTGTCACTTCTGATGGCTCAAAGCCCCTCTGTGGCCCGTGGAGCTGAGGGCCAGCCTGAAGGAGGCTGACTCACCGTGATGGCCCTCTGGCCCTGCCTGCCACAGCCACACAGGCTCTCCCAGCGCTTCCTGCCTCAAGTGAGCCTGCCACAGGCCCTTTGCACCTGCAGATCACCCAGCAGGCTGCACTCTGCCTACAGCAAGCTGCTCTTTCCCGGGCCCCCTCCAGCCCAAGCTAGGGGGTCCACCCCAGCTGCCTTGTGTGCAGAGCATGCTACCCGTCCTGACACATCCTACATGGTCCCAAATTGCTCACCATCAGGCCTGGCTTCTCCACCAAGCCCAGTGGATGCAGAGTCCAGGGCTGTGGAATTTTTTTTTTTTTTTTTTTACATCATGAAAATTTCCTTCTTCCTTTTCTTTCATTCTTTCTCTTTTATTGCATCTGGGGCTGAGATGGCTTCCCCAAGGAACCAGGGGCGAGATGGCGTGCCCAGAACTTGGGGCTGGGGATTGAACTCAGGTCCTTGTACTTGCCAGGTCGGCGCTTACTCCACTGAGCTATCTCTCCAGGCCCCTATAGAATTTTTATATTTTAATGTCTTTTAAAATCAGAAGAAATTATATGTTCTGTTTGGTTTATACTCATGCCAACACTGTCACGAAATAGGATTTTTATTTTTTAGGGAGGAGGGGCCCCACAGGCCCAGGGTGGCACTGGTGACCATTTGTCACTCCAGTCCCTGAGCATGAGCTATGTACATGCAGATGCTTCACTCCGTGCTGTCCACACCACACCCTGCACAGTGCATGTGCCCTGTGCGAGTGACCGAGCAAATGACCTGCAAGCAAGCAGAAGGCACCGGCGCTATCCTCAGGACGGCCCCTGCCCGAGAAAGGCCCCGTGGGCTGCAGCCGACCTCACCTAGGGCCTGTGGCCCCAGACTTCTCACCTGGCACTGCCCAAGTGTGGGAGAGGGGCCAGAAGTGGGGACTTGCTGGAGACGGGGTCTGGGGGTGACATGTAATCTCGTGGAAGTGGGCTGAGGGGTGGCACCGTGAAAACCGTCCCCTGCCTCCCATTCCTGGACACTGGGAACACAATGCTACTTGGACGGAGGTCGCTGTGGACCTACCAGCTGAGGATGTGAGGGTGAGTCTCTGTGGACCCTAAAAAAGCCAATGATAAGTGTCCACATCAGAGGTACAGTGAGGAAGATGGAGGAGACCACGTGAAGACAAAAGCAGCCACGAGGCAGGAGCCCTGATGAGGCTGGCTCGACCTTCTCTAGGGTCTGACGGGGATGTCTGGCTCCAGGGCTGTGAGGAGGGTAACGCCTGTGGCTGAAGCCACAAGCTCATGGAAGTCTGCTATGGCCGCTCAGGAGGCTCAAATGCTCACCTCCAAAGGAGCTGACAGAGAGGGAAGGACCCAAAGCTCCCAGCAAGGCCCAGGGGGAGAAGCGGGAGCACAGGAGGGCAGGTTAGGCTGCGAGCTGAGCCAAGGAGGAAGCCCTGAGTTCAAGGTCAGGCTCAAAGACTGAGGTCCCCAAGCAGTGTGGCACCAGCAGGAGTGCTGAGCCCATGTCCAGCTGGCTGGGGGGCAGGACCGACACACAGGCAGGACACTGGAGGCCAGGCTGGAGCCACAGCTCCATCTCCCAAGCAGCCCCTGGAGGGTGCAGCCCAAGTGAGCACAGGATTGAGCTGACTTTGAAGCCAAAAAGGGTCCCAGCAAGCGTTGGCTGGGGCAGCGCACAATTCCATCAGCTCTCCGTGCCCTCAGCAAGGAAAAGCTCCAAGGCACAGTGAGCTCGACAGGAGGAAGGCAGAAAGGTGCTGAACGCCAAGGGTGAACAGGTCCGCCAGGGCCTGTGGGGGCCTGGGGAGGGGTCGCAGGGACAGCGTCTGCTTGTCTTTCCTGCCACACGTGCCTCTGACAGTCTGGCTCGCGCTTTCCTACAGGTACCTAGGGACAGACGTTAGGGATGGCAGCTGGCACTGGCCCTTTTAGAGAGGTAGCAAGGAGCACTGGGAAGGTGGCCTCTCCCCTGACCAGCCAGGAGCAGCTGCATCAGAGGGGTTCCCGGGGGCCCCGATCTGTGGATTTCACAAGAGAAGCCAGATTTGCAGATTTTTTTTCCCACTCCAATCTTTTGATTTTCAAAAACATGCTGGCAATGAATGCATGTTTTAAAACATGGGTAAACACCAGGCCTAGGGAATAAGGCACGACTGTGAGGACACATCTGGACCTCCGGTTTGTGGCTCTGGTCTTTGGCCTGGAAAAGAGAACAAAAGCTAAATTGTGCATCAGGACAATGACAGGAGGATTTGGAAATCACAGGGGCTGGAACTTGTTAGGAGCGGCCGCCCAGTCAGAGGCAACTGGGGAGAGCATCGGGCTGTCCAAGAACCAGGCCAGGACTGGGCAGCGGCCCTCAGCTGACCACAGAGCAACTTCAGAGAGCAGAGACTCAGCATGTGTGCTGCCCGCGGCCCCCAGAATGTTGCACCAAGCACACAAGGCCCCAGGGAACCGCTGTCAGCTGTCAGTCGCTGGAATGGGACCCCACAGCAGCCCCCAACTCTGGACAACAGCGGCTCTGGGGTCAGCCCAGCTTTAAAGTTTTGGGTGTAAGCACACCCCCACCCCAGTTCTTCTCTTGTGCCTCTCTTTTATTGGGATGACTAAATCTTTCAACTATGTTAGCCGTAAACACAGCTAATTTACCCCCTGCCTCTTTGAAACAGCTGCTAACAGCTGCAATGTAATTCAATCAAGGGTCCCTGCAGTGGAGCCTACCAAATTCACATTTGTTGCTGGGCTCCATCTCTCCTGCCTGGAGCCTCACACAGCTGCAGCAAATACTGACAAGGCGCCCCCAACCCCCAGGCCTGGAAGATAAACAGCATGCTAATAATGGCGAGGAGGAGTCCCAGGGTCCAGGGGAATAGGAGAAGCAACACACACACACACACACACACACACACACACACACACACGCACACACACATATGCACGCAAGCGCGCACACACACATACACAGGCACAAGAACCAGAACCAAATAACTGCTTCTATTGCAAAGTCAAAACCCTTTTTATTGTGTCTATTTATACAGTTTTCACTAAGGGCTTCTTGAAGTGACTGCCGTGGGTACATCGGTCCAATCATCAATAAATAATCTTAAATAAGAAAACAAACGGTTGGAGGAAAGCAAGCTCGTTCCGAACAAGAGACAAAAGGAGGGTTTGCAAAAGAGCTTCAGATGGAAATAAATAATTTCTTTGTCTCATCACGACTATTTACACGTTTTAATGTATAAGCGGTGCTCAGCAGCAGCTGGCTGGGACCCTCGAGTAGCAGAAGTCACACAAAGGGCCCCAGGTCTGCCAACAACAGAACAAATTCTAGCCAAAAAAAGTGTCATCTCCCAACAGCCAGGCAGGGAGAGCTGCGGCCCAAGCTACTGAAGAAGAAAAAGGAAAGCAAACAAAAGCAGAGCCCCAGTAGTCCCAGGCATGGACTTGTCAGAGACGAAAGCAGCTTCCGTGGGCCCCAACCTTTCCCCACCCCAGTCACGCCCAGTAGACTATGTTGAGTATCACATGGGAATCCTCGCAGGTAGCCCAGCCCTCCTGCACCTTGTGCTTGCAGCCACGAGCTGCTGCACTCCCTTGACTCGCACCCAGAGCCACAGCAGCAATGCCAGCTCTTTGTTGGCACATCACTCTCTAGGTCAGAGGTGGTGAATCCATGGGGGGTCGGGGGTTGCCACAGTGGGCAGGCACGGCCCTTCCTGTCTGCAGCAGCAGCCAAGTGCATGAGTTCTCTTTCCCAACCTAAAACCTCAGCATTCAGGCAGGATGGCAGTGCTGGCACTTTGTGATAATAAAGCGGTGGCAGTTTGGCCACTGGGTCTCTGAAAGGCTTGCCACTGTTGCCCCAAATCCTCCTACTTGCAACCTGAATCCAGCTCACCCTGTGCCCACCAGCCCTCCTGCTGCCCTAGCTCTTAGTGCAAGCAGCAAATCCATCTGCAGGGCTCTCTACTAGGCTTGGGCTACAATGCCACTGGCAGAACCTAGCACCAGGCATCGTCCAGAAGCTGTCACCCAGCACCCTGCTTGGAGAAACTGCTGCTCCCCCGAGGCTGGTGACAACCATATTTCTTCTGTGTCTATCATCTCAACACCATGCTCAAGTTGCAAGCGTCACCCTATGGTGTCCTTGGCCACTCCACTACTTCCCTTGGCTCTTACCATGGGGAAGGCCCAAGGCCCAACCCCCAGTCTGCCCAGGTCTCTCTGCTGCCAACACACATCTGGTGGCAGGCTGATGGAGCCTCCCTCCTCTGAGCACACAGTCATCCCTCCCACCCTCCTGCGTCTTGGATTTGTGTGGATCTGGGTAAACACAGGCCCTGCAGCCTCAAACTGAAACCGGAATGTAATGCTAGAGGGCCTCCCCGGCCCCGCTGGCCACAGCTTCTGTTTATAAAGTCAGAATAAACCCAGAAACAGGGATAAACTGTTTAGGAAAATATACCTGTAACATCCTAACCATTTCATTCATTGGTTTTATTGTGACATTTATTACAAGAAATTCTCCGTCAGTTTTGTCACAAACACGGGCGCCCACCCTGGCCATGTCCCCGCCTCCTGCAGCTGGTGGCCAGCTGTCTGTCTGGCTGGTTGCTTGGCCGAAACGTGCCTTGACCACCTCCAGACCAGGTCAGAGTGTGGCGGGAACGGCGCAGCCTATGACCATGGCTGGGTGATTTTCCCTCACAGAACTGCTTCCTGCTGGGTTTTGCCTGTCCTAGCTCCTTGTGCTTAGGGTGCCACTGATGAAAACAACTGATCCAAAGCTGCTTGATGATCACATTCCTAAAGCTCCTAGGCCTGTAAAATTGGGGGGGCGGGGGGGCTCACAAAAGGAGGCTGGCTGCTGGTTCCTTGCCGAGGTGGGTGATGGCACACTGCGCAGTGCCAGCCACGGAGCTCAGTGATCAAGGCCTCCGAGGGTGGGACTTCCTGGAGGGGCTAGTGGCAGCCACAGGCCCGGACCACCATGTTTCTGTATTTCTTCAGGATGACATTGGAGCTGTCGTCGAAGTAGAGGACAGAGATGGCATTGAGCTGGGTAGGGGCACAGCAGGGCTTGGGCACAGTGTCCGGATTGATGAAGTGGACCTGTGACAACCAGAATGGGGACGTGTGAGATAAGATGAGGCCCTCCTGCTTGGCCTCTGCATGTTTCTAAGGGACTCCCACTACCCAGGCAAAATGACCCTGCATGCCGTGCTCTGAGCACTCTCTGTCCGTCCCAAGCACGTGTGCCACCTCGGTTCTGGGATCGCTCCCATTTTGCAGGTGAGAACATTAAATAGGGCAGATTTATTTGTTTTGCAGTACTGGGGATTAAATCTGCACCTTTAAACTCTATTTAATTTTTTAATAGGGTCTTGCTAAGTCACTCGGCTGCCCCGGCTGGGCTTGAACTTGCCATCCTGCCTCAGCTCCCCAGAGTGCTGGGACTGCAAGTGTGTGCTTCTACGCCCAGTGCAAACACAGCCAGCTTTCCCAGCACACGCTGGTATGTAAGCAGCAAGATCTGACCCTTGGGGCCCAGGTCCCCGGCTGCAGGGCTGCCCTGCACCGCACCACAGCTGCAGCCTCCCTGCTGTCTGTGAGCAACACTGGGTTTCGCTCAGCCCGGGTTAGGAGCACCAAATTCAGATGCCACCTAAGTGCCGTTGGCAGGCAAAGTAGGCCAAGTAGACACTAGGGACAAGGGGGGATGGAGGCAAACCCAAGGGAAAGGCTGCCCCTCGGCCAAGGTGACCATAACCTGGCAGGTGGACCAGGGCCATCGTCAGATGAGCAGAGGGGTCGTGACAGGCCACACGGCCAGCTCGGGTTTGCTTCTACAGGGAAACTTCCAGTTTCCTGCAGCTCTGCTAACCCAACAGGGAAGCCTGTGGCAGCCCTAGAGCTCTGGAAGGGGTGTGGCCCCGACAAACCCTGATTTCCACTCGTCCCAGAAGACGGATAGTGCAGGAGGCTGGGAGGCTGAGGCAGAAGGACAGCACGTTCGAGCCAAGCCTAAGCAACACAGTAAGACCCTGTCTCAAGTCTAAATAAATAAATAAAAATAAGGTTTAGGGTCAACTGTAGTATTACCAAAAAAAAAAAAGATTAAAACAATAAAAAGAGAAAAACCAAGAAATTAATCATAGGGTCAAAGGTTGTACTCATCGTTCCACCAAAGCAATCATCACAAAATACAATTTTCAGTGCTCTTTATGGATCAAGAGGCTCACAACAGGCATGGCAACCTCTTGGGTAGGCGCCACTCGGGGTCTAGCTTGGAGGCATCACCTGTGGCCCTGCAGCCTGCCCCAGCCCACCACACCCAGGGGCAGCACCTACCAGCGTCTGCACAATGGCGTGGTTGGTGGCATTCATGTAAGAGTTCAGCGGGAAGGCACATTCCCCTTCGCAGTAGTAGGCGGCGTAACCTTCAGGCGCGATAATCCAGTCCTAGGAAGAGAGAACAAGGTGCTTGGTTCCTAGCCACGCCCAGTGCCCCTGGAAAGTGAGGTAGGATTCCCGTGGACACCCTTGTACTGCACAACCACATCCTAGGGCAAAGGCTCAGGCCAAGGCCACTTAGGCCATGGTGTCCAGAAGAAGCTGCACTGCAGAGCAAAAATGAGGCCAGGGCAGAGGCTGGGCAGCAACCAGCATGGACACGTCCATGGCCGCATCTCCTGGGCAGGAGGTGCTCAGCAAGGTGGCGGCTGACGTCAGACACAACGGCTGGCACCGCCCCACTCCCGGGGGCGGTGTCCTCAAACCTCCACGTCTGGGCGCACCCACCTGTAAGGAGCTAACGACCCCCGCGGCGTGGGCAGGACTTCTGCGTTGCAGAGTTCCAGCGCTTGCGCTGTGTAGGTGAGCTGCTGGCAAGCGCCATGGGACACCCTGGCCCGGAGGGTCTGGCTGGCATGGAACCCACCCAGACCAACGGCACATGCAGGACTAACTCTTACTAAGCACTTGGATTCTCCAGCATCTGGGGTTTGGGCTCTGCCTGCATGGGAAGGTGGGATATGTTGCTGAACCTGGGGATGGACTCACAGGAGGGGGGGACCAAGGCTCCCACAGAAGACTCTGGATTCCCACTAACTCTAAGCTCCCTCGGACCTTATGACCTGCTCATGCCAGGATAGCTGAGCTCCATGAGGCAGACCTGTGGCAAGCTCAGGGCCGTATCTCCAGCCCCCAAGTGGGCCTCAGAGTCCAGAGATCCCCCTGAACAGCTGCTGCAGAGCATCTGTGAAGACCACCTGTGAGATCACAGGGCTCTGAGCGCGTGGGCCAGGCATTGGCTCGTTTACCCCGCTCCAACCAATGGGCTCAGAGGGAGCAGCCACCCTGTCAGCACACGCACCACCTCTAAGCTGCGGACTGGCTCAGGAACCAAGAAATGCTTGATCTGAGCGGGGTCTCCAGGCCCCTCCCCAAAACGTGACGCAGTGGGAGGGAGGGGAGCTGCGGTCCAGGCTCTCACACACAGCCTGGCCTAGCCAAAGACGGGAATGAGGTATCCTGAGAGTGGGGGCCAAGTCCAAGCCCCTCAACTCCTTGGGGTGACTGGTACCTCCATCACAGCTCTGCCCTGGGCTGTAGGGGACATCCCTGCAGCCCCAGCCCAAGCCCCCCCCTTGGCGGCCCCTTCCCGGGCCCCTCTGTAGCCCACAGCCCACCAAGCCTTCCTTACCTGCCAGCCCAGGTCGCGGAAGCTGACGTACAGCTCGTGCTTCTTGCAGGCCTGCCGCTGGTCACTGCTACTGTTTTCTGGGGTGAGAAGGCAACAGAGAGACACACATTCTCAGTTCCCTTCACCCTAGACAGGGGCTCAGCCGCGATGAGAAACGAAAGTAGAGCGTGGATCTCCCAGTGCTAAAGCCAGTTAAGGTGCCCTAAAGATGGCCCCCAGTAGGGGAGCTGCCAACACCCGGTCCATTTCCCACGCTGTCCTCACTCAGAGCACTTTTAGGCTCCTCTGTGGGCGCTGGTTGCCTTTACGTACACGTTGTTTAAATACCAAGGGAATCAGACCTCATCCAGACCCCACAGCCACCTGCCAGGGTCCTGGGGCAGGAGGGTTGGCTTCCTTCCAGACCACCCCGAGATGCCCTGGAGGAGGTGACACAGACAGGGTCTAGTGCCCAGCTGCCCCAGCCCTGCCAGGAAGAGGTGAGGGCAGCAAGGCGAAGCCCACTGACCCTGTGGGAACACGCGCTTCTGAGGTTTGGAGAACAGCAGTCATGCACTGGGTTTCCCGGAAGTAGGGCACTGCAAACACTGCCAAGAGCTCTCTGCGTATCCGTCCCAACTCCCCTGTGAGCAGACACCAACACCACATGACCTCCCACCCTGCAGCCAGCGGGCTTCGCTTTTCTCACTTCTCCTCTTTCAGCATGCAATAATTTCAGTTTGTTAATCATCAGGCATAGAACTCAGGCCCTTCCTAAGAGCTGCTGATGGTGCCCCTTGGACCAGCTCCCTCTCGACTGCCAGTCTCCTCAGGGTCTTTGCCTGTGCCACATCCTGAGGTGCTCTGTCTCCTTTCCGCCCATGTCTGGTTCTCACCCTGACTTCCAGGTCATGTCCCCAAAGGTCTAACGATGTCACCACTGGGTCCCCAGACCTCTCACTGAGCCTCTTGCCCACCAACGTGAGTGGAAGCAACACACATGCCCGTAGGGAGGAGGGGTCAGTGTCGTGGCCTCCGTCTGTCCCTCCAATGCTCTCCAGGCCCGAGTGTACCCAGAAGGTAACAGACAGTAGGTGCGGTGGCCGAGACATCTCAGGATGGAGGAGAGGACACCCAGAAGAGCACCTGACCCAGGGACAGTCAGCGTACTCCAGGATGGGCGTTCCCATCCTCTCTGGGGTAGACCTGCTATGGCCAGCCTGGGAGACTCACCCTGTTTAGTGACAGTCCTTAGCAACTGGTCCCAATTCAAACTGTGGGACATGGGGGCTTCTGGAAGGAGCCTCATCCTTCCATAAGATGCTCACGCTCTTCCTCCTGTTGCCCAGCAACAACAGCGATGCTGCACCCACGGAGATGCAGCCACGGCACTGAAGACAGTGGGGCAGGAACACGAGCCGGGCTTGGAGCCTACTGCGGGCCACCTGCATGAGCCAACCTGGCACCCGTAGAGGTTTCTGCTACCTATGGCTAGACCCAGCCAGTCCTCCAGGGAAGGGTCACAGTGTGCAAGGGGGGCTCCACAGCCTAGCAGACACGGCCAGGCAGGGGGTCAGCACCAGCCCCGGGCAAGGGTGACCAACCATCGGCCTCCCTGCTCATCTGTGCCCACGTGCTCCAGCAACACACACACACACACACACACCTTTAACCACAAAGCACCCTGACCATATCCCTCCAACTCCACTAACCACCAGGGCACCCAACAATGAGTGAAATGACCCCAAAGCCGGCTTCCTGGACTCAGTGGAGATCCTGCCTGCACCTCCTGGTCAATGCACCGGCTGGCCTACTGCTAAGTGCAAAGGTCACATGAAGGTAGCATTAGAAAAGGAGCCCAAGGATCTGGACTCTGGAGGACACAGTCTTCGGGGGGAAGTCTACAGGTCCACAGCTGTTACCACTGCCACACAGGATGCTTCTCTCTTCCCTGTGAAGGGGTTAGCCGAGAGCAGGAGGAGCACGGCTGCAGCCCACAGGGTTTGAGTGAAGCAGCCTGAGTGTAGAGTCTTGAATACATTAGCTCAGGCCAGGGACACTGCTGGTTGCCTGGTGTGCTGAGACTAGAAGGCTTTTAGAGCCGGAAAATTCACTGGGGACTCCATGACTCTGCAGTAGATTAGTATGGTCTGCCAGGAGCAGGGGAAGGCGAACAGTGGTCTGAGCGCTGTCTTGAAACAAAACTATAGTATCCAGCTTCATATTCAAAACCAAAGCCTCACAGACCATGGCTGAGGTTAGACTGCAGGGCCAGCTGTAAGCCTGCTGTGTGGGTGGGCACTGGCCCTGCCGCCAGGGATCCCAGCTGTCCTAGGGAAAAGTGGTTTGAACACCTGTGTATCAGGAGGAGCTCTTTTCAGAAGAACAGCAAGGGCACACAACAGAGAAGACACCCAGCTCTTATGCCAGCCACCAGGCAGCTGCAGCCACCTCCCTGGGCCCTACAGGAGTAGCTGACAAGCTGCAACTGGTGTTCAGCCTCAGCCACCACCCCTACCAGTTATCTGGTGAAGGCGGCTAATTACCAGGGCGTTGGGCCCTTGGGTCGAGGCACCGTGAGTCCTAACTCCCAGCCCACACCATCTGAAGAGCCGCTGGGGCCCGGCGGGGCAGAGGGCACTGCAGAAAAGGACTCGGTGCAAGCAGCAGGCTGGAGCATGAGTCTCCAGCCAACGCACAAAGGGCCGCATGCAAGAGAGGTTTCCACGTGTGTGGCCCCACGGCAGGATTCCTGGCCCACCACAGGAGGTGAGCACTTCAAACAGCTCAGCAGGCGCACACTCACGCCCACGTGCACGCAGAGGTGGGTCTGCTCCAACAAGGGCGGGGCCCCGCCTCGGTTGCTTTGGTTTTCTCTGTTTTTAAGTTAAACTTCCAGGCAGGGTTTGGAAGAATTTAAGGTGAGGAAACCGAAATCCACGGGAAGGAGGCAGATGCCATGCACAGGAGTAACTGCCACTTCAAGTAGTGAGGGTCTGGCCCCAGGGGTTAGGAAAGTGGATGCTTGGGTCAGGGCTTGAGGATCATGCGTGGGGGCGGGCAGGGGTGGGCTACTACAACCTCCCAGCCCAGGGGCACGCATGACACGCATCCATGCCATGCAGAAGTTGCCGTGATGGGGTTCACTAGCACCCCTACTTTGCACATTTTCCAAAGCCTGTAATAATTGTCGGGGCTCTCAGCAGCACCCCGTGGGTCTCCCTTGCCTCCCACCACACTTACACCTCATCACTACACCATGCACCCCATGAAGCCCTGCAAAGTTGTCCATGTTTCCTTGGGATGGACTTAAAACTTAAGATGTGGCCTCAGGAGAATGCTTCACCCCACTCAGTGCTCTTGCCCTGCCCTGCCTTGGGGACCCCGATCCCAAAGGGACCCTGAGAACCTTCTGCCCTGGACCTCTGCCCTGAGTCTCATAGAGCAGTGGGACCAGCCTCGCCTGGCTTGATGCTGAGCCCACTTCCTGTGGGTAAGGTCCGTAGTCACTCCCACCTGACCCTACACACCGATGAGAGTGACAGCGACCTCCTGGCCACCCAGAATTAGCACTCTGGAGAATCTCAGGCCTGGGCTCTCACTTGAACCAAGTACCAAGTGTGGAAGAGGCCCCCAGCTACAAAGGAGTTCAGGTGGCTTTTGACTTTCTGAGAACTCTAAAAGGCCTCACCTGTCACATACGGGAGCCACAGACCACTCATCTCTATCAGTGACATAGGGGGCCCTGTTCTCCAGAAAACCCTGCTACTCACAAGACCCCCGCCCCCACACAACAGGCTTCCTTGTTCCCTGGAAAAGGAATTTAACCTTCAAGCCACTGACAAACCACGTACTCAGTGGCAGGGCCCTGTGGAGGGGTTCAGGCTGTGTGGAGGGATTTCCAAATCTTCCAGCATTCTGTGGGCACCATCAGCCAAGGCGGGTTTGCATCCATGATTGCTCCTTATCATAAGACCCCCCTCCTCCCCGAGGGACTGGCTCTGGGTCCTGACATTGGAAAGGTACCCAGGTCACTGGCAGATGAGAATGGCCATCCTGCTGCCCCTGCTGCCACAGATCAACACCAGTGGCAGACAAATTTGTTACCTCCCAGCTCTGGAGCTGAAGAGTCTACTGCAGGTCTACCTGGTAAGGCCCAGGTGCTGGGGCTGCCTCCATCTGGTGCTCAGGGGTCACAGCTTCTCCCTGGTTCATGCCCAACTCTACCCCCTTAGGCCAGCCAAGCATCGCCTCTATGCCCAGTCCTCACGGCTCCCTGATCACATGACAAAAAGCTCTTTCCCTAAGGACATAGCAGTTCCTATGTCCGTCTGGTCCCCCAGGATAAGCTACCCTGAGCTGAGGTCAGTGGAGGCACCCACAAATTCAACAGCAAACTTAACTACCCTGTGCCGTGGATGTCACAAATGAGCAGGATCCAGAGACGGAAACCAGGAGGTCTCCGAGGTGATGACGCCCAGCTCATTGTGAACAGCTTCGTGAGGAGCAAGTAGGAAACGGCACCCCCACCCCCAGGCTGCAGGTCACCTGGCCAGGAGGCACAATGAAGGTTCCTTGCTACAGGCTGTGCCCAGGACCTGGCTGTCCTCTCTGCAGTCCACTGGGAGCTGCCTCCCTGACCTGAGGCTTTCCTTTCAGTCTGGGGTAAATTGAGTTGCAGCTTTTGCTATCAGCGGCAGCCCTGGCCATGCGGCTGCCATGCGGAGAGTGAGTGGATGGAGGACCCAGCACCAGCCACAGGGTCCACACACTTCTGGGACCTGGCCCCAGTTCACACCCGAGAAATGGACCATCCTCGGCTGCCAGCAGCCCACAGTGCCACGCATGACCCCAGCCAGCCTGTGAGGAAAGCAGTCACATCCCAGGCATAGCATAACGCTTAGGACAAGGCCAACACCATCCTGGCCATTTGACAGAAACTCAGCAAGACCGGGGGACACCAAAGCTCACCTAGGCCAGGCAGGCGCCTGCAGACCAAACCAGTGGGGAGTGCATACAGCATCCGGGTCACTCAGCCTCCCAGGGCTTGCACCCCACACTGCAGCTTACTGTAGGCTCTTGGACCAGCTACTGAAGCCCATGGCCCCCGTTTTGTTGCTCTTTAAAACAAGAGACCACCCAGTTGGCGCCTCAGGAGTGACACAGCATCACCTGCTCAAAGCTTTGTCCCAACTCTAGGTTGTGGACCTTAATGCTGCTACCCCAGAAGTGTCCTTCAGGAAAAACGTCTTATCTTTGAAGCTTCTGCTCGTCTTTGAACTGTTTGCAATGAAAATGTTGCCTAGATGTACAATTTCCCACGTAGAGTAACAGTATTTCGAACAGAGAATTATTCCCAATACACACACACACACACACACACAGAGAGACATGCACAAGCATGCCTCAAAACCTTTTAGCATACGTTCAAACAGTAAGGCTGGTCCTGATTTTCAAATATTTTTCAGTATTTAGGAAATAAAAAAAGGATACAGGAAACTGTTCTCCCATTCCCACCTCCCCTCATGTAAGGGTAAATATGGCCTCTGCTTTGTCTCTAGAAATTTAGGCCATTGATACCCCGTTAAGTGCAGGTCCAGCGGGAGGGCTTAGGGTTCGTTTCCCTGCCACGGTTCCACCTGCTGAGTGCCTACAGGGCTCCAAGCGCCCATCCCTCCCGCTGCACACCCACGCCCCCGTCGCATACCTGCCACGCTGGCCATCCTCAGCGCCTCCTGGTTCTTGGGTGTCTTGGAGCGGTTCTGGCTGCGCTGCTTGCCCCCCGTGGAGCGGACGCTGCGGAAATGCACCTCCGTGGCCTTGAAGAAAGCCACCATGAAGGGCTGCTTGTTCTGGGGCCCGTGCCGCCCGATCAGGCCCGCCAGCTTGGGGTTGACACTCTGCCCTAGACAGAAAGCAGCAGATGCAGAGAACAGTGGGTGTGGGAAAGGGCCGCACTGTTCACTCCCAGAAGCCTGTGGATTTGGCCAGGAAGCCTTAACCCAGCACACCATTAAGGGCCAACACCTGTGGGGACGGAACAAAGACTTCGCTGGGTCCTGAGCTTCCTTGCTGGAGGAGAAAGCTGGCAGCAAACACACCTTGCAGGTAGCCAGTGGTGCTAAATAAGTGTTGGGAGAAAAATAAAGCGAGATGGGGAGGAGTGGGGGAGGGGCCTGGGGGGTTCCAGGAGGGCTTCAGCTAGAAGCGCACACCTCATTGGTCAGAGAGGGTCACAGCATCAACCCAGTTGCTACTGGCGGATGCAGACCAGAAACAGTTGCCCACAGCTGCCGGCGTGCAAAGCCAGGGTCAGCAGAGCGAGCACTTGGGGAGGGATGTGGAGAGGCTTTCGAGGCCTCTGGACTGGGGTCCTCCTAAGGCAGCCAGGGAAAGGCACATACATACGAGCAGACGCAGAAGCGGGTCAGACGCCAAAATGGCAACGGTGCCAGCAAAGCCTGGCTGCGGCCAACCCCTCACCCTTTGTGTAACCCCAGCAGGGCTAGAACACTTATTAAAGGCCACTTCGGGCTGTCCCTGCAGATGGACCGCAGGGTTCAGGGCACAAGGAGGACAGGGCAACAGGCCAGATAGAGCTGTCAGGATACTGGCCTGGAGCGGTGGTGAATGAGACATGGGAAGACCCTAAAAGGTAGTTTTTAAGTCCACTTGGGAATTTATTTTGGTTTTAATGTTAGTTCATGAGCCATCGTGTAGCTTCACACAGTTGAAGAAATGTACAGGGAGGTTCCCTGTTCCTTTGGCCTCCCCAGGGCTGGTGATCTTGGTAACAACCAGAGCATGACATCCAAACCAGGAGAAGGGCAGGTTCTGGATTTGTTCTCAAAGAAACTTGCTGGTCTGCACTCTGGAAGACAGGAGAGGCCTTTTTCCCAGAGAGGGAATTAGCAAAGGGCTAGGCTGCAGCACAAAAGGCAAAACGAGGTTTGGTGGAGCCCTGGGCTGCCGTGGGACAGTCCCATTTGATGGCGAAGAGGACCAGCAGGCAGCAGAGGTCCCCCAACTGACGTGGAGCAGGGATGAGCCTGCTTCTGGATGGAGACACACAGCACCCATGCCACCTTCCTGGCTAGGGGGGAGCTCAATCAATGCCATCTCAGGGCAGTGGCAGGCCAGCAGGTGAGCCTGGGGTCCTCAGCCAGGAGTGGGCATTTCTCAGTTTCTCTTCTCTCCTTGTTGGGACAAATACCAGACACCCAAAATGAAGGAAGGAAAGGTTTATTCAGCTCCCAGTTACTAGAGGTTTCAGTCCATACTCAGCTGGCTCCAAGGCTGAGGGGCACAGGGCAGAGACCATCCAGTCTCATGATGGCACAACAGCAGCAAAAGGCAACAGAAAGTCTGTCTCTCTGTCTCTCCTACACTCTACTCAGGCTCTGCCTCAGGCCACACCCATAATCCCAGCAGTACTCAGACCCATCATTCCAGTGGATCGTGAGTTAAATCTCAAACTCTACAAGTCCCCACCCCATGACTACATGAGGCTTTGGGGGGGACAACTAGACACAAACCATAACAGGGCACTGAAGCCACACCAGCAAGGTGACTGGTCACCAACAATCTGGAAGGAATGGGAGAGCAGGAGGGGGACACCAGGGCGTGTGGGGGCCTACAAACCAGCTGCCTGGCTGCCTCTGGGCTCCAACAGAGCAGGACCTTTAGGGACACAGTCGATGTGGCAGCTGGTAAGGGTGTATGCGTGGCGGAGGGGGCATCGGATGGAGAGGAAGTCCATCCACTCACTGTGGCACATGCTCAGAGGCCACTGGTAGCCAGAGCTCGGGAGGCCCGCGCCTGTCCACATCTAACTCAGCTTCATGAGCTCATGAGGCTCAGCAGCCCAAGACCTGCATGGTACCAAGGGGGTTGGCTTTGGTTTCTAGCAGCTACTGCCTGAAAAAACAAATATCCCCAGGCCCCCAGATTTCACCTTCCCCACCCCATTCGTGTGCAGCTTTCCTGCATTCTTGAGCGGGGTTTCCTCGAGTTCATCCATCTAAAATGTGAACGATTCTATAAAAGGAACCGTTAAAGCTAAGCCCCTAGGAAGAGCGATTTCCCCCTGGAAGGCTTTTAGGGTAAAATAAAAATGCCTGACCTAAAACTCTGATGCTATCCCAGACAACTCCAAGCCCAGACCCTGCGGTGGTGTCTTTCCACTAAGGGGCTGACGCACTCCCAGCCACCGCACTGGCACACCCAGGACAGAAGGCACAGGGGAGACCTGCCTCTGCCACCAAGCCACCAGCGCAGGGAAAGAGAGGCAAAGCTGTGCACTCAGGCCTCAATGTCTTCATCTGAAAAATGAGGGTGATGCCACAGGCTCATCCATACCCCCCCACTCCCTGGTAACCAACCCTATTGGCATTTAGACAGGTGTGCCTTAACCTGACTTCACCCTGGCCTTAAGGGTGGGGCCTGTGGTTTAACAAGAGGTAGAGGCAACTAATCCTCAGGTATTAGGGATGCGTCCATGACCCAATTCAGTCAGGGTGTGCAAGAGAGGAATTCTAGAAGTTTCTAGGAAATCCACACCTACTCTAATGTTCAGAAGCCTCTCTCTCTCTCTCTCTCTACGCCCCCCTCTCTGTGACTGAGGGAGTAGGTGGATGGAGCCCCAGAACTGGCGACCATCTAGCACCCATAGGGAGATCCCGTCCTGCTCTCTGAGGTGCTGGAAATTGAATTCAGGGCCCCTTGGGTGCTACACAGGTGGTCTGTCTCTGCATCGCAACTTCTGGAGCCTATGTTTTCAAACAAGGTTGGCTCCGTAGAGGAACAGCAGAAAAATAACTGTAAGCCATGGCCTCTCACGTCCCCAGCCCAGCCGCCCAGTGGATGAGCGCAAGCCAGTGCTCTGAGTTCTGAGTGGCTCTTGCAGAGGTTGACAAGAGGGGCTGTGGGTACCGGCCGTTCTGGGCCTGGTACAGAGCAGGTCTGCAGAAGCCAGAGAGTCTTCCCTTGAGTTCAGTTAGGGGAAAGGCTCAGGACTTCAAAGGCTGAAAGAATACAACGGACACTCCTTTGGCATCAACAACAATAGTAAAAAACAGCGATGTGGAAAGCGCACAGTCACGAGGGGACATGGCGGCTCCACCCCTAGGGAAACACCCAGGAGACTCGCATTGCCCGGCAATCTGCTCGTGGCACTGTGGAGCAGAGCCAGAGTGACATCGGGATGTGTCTGCAGACCACAGCGTCACGGGAGTCCAGGCTGGGAGACCCGGGTGGAAGGGGCCACTTAGGTACTGTCGGAGGTGTGGCAGCAGCAGCAATCCAGAATCAGACTGCCTCATGTCCCCTAAGACACAACATCCCTGTTTCAGATTTGGCCTCTTTAGTGTGACTTGCCCCCAACATTTAAGATGCATAATTGAAGTAAACAGCACACTCTCAGGAAAGGGGGTACACTGCCACATTATTACCACCTATAGTGCAGGCACAGGACAGATTCGCTTTAATATTCTAAGAAAGAGTCAAAAAGGGTTATTATAGGGGAGAATGCCTTTTCCTTTAGTGAGAGTACAATGGATTAGCTTTAGTGTGTGCAATTATTTAATTTAAATGGCCCAGGAAGATTGATATAGATGAATTGAAAAATCCAGAGAAAACCAGCCAGGTAACACAGTGGATTAAAACACTTGGCTTAGGCAGATGCAGGGGTGGGAGGTTCGATCCCCTGAGCCTGCCCTGAAGGCCTCCATCCCTGGGGGGTGCTGAGACGGTGGCTAAGGCTGGGCATGGTGGCGCATGCTGTAACCCCAAGCACTCGGGAGGCTGAAAAACAGGATCACTGCAAGTCCAGTTTGTGTAGTGAGACCCAGTGCTAAATACAGTTTTTTAAAACTCCAGACATGAACATAATATATATCTAATGATTTACAAAACCTGCATCTGTGGGGAATGATTTAAGTTTTAGCTCAGGGTTAATACTTCCTTTGAAAAGCTTGTGGATTTGCTCATATTTTGCAAATTTAAAAAGAAAACAAAAAAATGGATGCTCTATTGAACTTGAACTTCAGATAGATAATGGCTGCAATGTGTGGAACACACTTACACGGAGCAGTTGTGAGGTCATTCTAGTTTGATGCAGCGTCCTGTGTTCCTCTGGGAAGGGAAGGCCCCTAGGTGTGTGACAGGGAGCACCCTGCAAGCTGCCGCAACATCCACTCCACAGACAGCCGGGAAGATGGCACAGAGGCAGCAGCCTTCCTAGCTTCTCCACGGGACTCGTGGCTCCCCTTCCTCAGGGACCTTTTGTTTTTGTTGTGTTGCTTTTTAAAGTCTTTGTTTTCAAATTAAGATGGCAGTAAAATCAATCTCTATCTGAGGGGGCTGCAAATCTCTAAGTGTTAACACATGTGTGGACCAGGCCAGGCAGTGCGACGGTCAGGACATGGAGCAGCTTGGTCCGGACACTCTCTCCCGCCAACTGCCCCTGCGGGCTGCCTTTCATCTCCTTGGTACTGCCCCAGCCAGGGAACAAGTGGCAATGTCGGGAGACATGTGTGCTGCCAAGGGAGCAGAGGCTGGGCCAGTGCTGAGGGTCCCCCAACCCAGGTGGGCCGCGTGCTTTGTTACCCATCTCACTCATCGGCAGGTTGATGCCCAGAAACTGTGGCTCCTAGCTACTGCCTCCTGTGCTTGCTGGTTGTGTCCCCAAGCTTGGCTTTGCTGGGTATTCGACATGCATGGCTTCTTCCAGCCCAGTTATGGCTCTCTGCACATCCAAGGGGGATCCACGCAGCTGGGCATTTCCAGAATGCTCCTTCTGACTGTACACGGTGCACCAGGGCACACATATGTCAGAAGGCAGAGATGGCACCATACCCTGGCTCAGCTGACATCAATGATTCACACTTTACCACCAGAAATCCAGGCCAAAATCGGGGAGAAGGACCCCACCAATTCACGAAGGGTGCCAGGCCTGGCTGTGGGGTGCCCACCGAGGCTTAACATGCAGAAGTGATACAGACAAGCAGGGGACAGGGGCGGGGTGTGAGCAGGTGGAGGCGAGACTCGGAGAGGTGGGGACAGGGAGCAGCAGCAGGTACCTGACGGACCCCTGGCTGCCTGCGCTGGCACGAGCAGTTGTGAGCTTGGGAACGCTGCCAGGGAGCAGGCTGGGAGCAAGAGCAGGGCCTCAAAGCAAGGGAGGGACACGCCCTGCCCACAGCCGGGGCAGCATCTTCGCCTTCTTGTGGCTTCTATACTTTCCAGGCCCGGGGGCTGCCAGCTGCTTGGTGGAGACCCATGGGATAAGAATGTGCCTCGTCCATTGTAAAAAACACATGAGTTCCGAACACTTTTCTGGATGGCCCCTAGCCCGGGCAACAGGCAGGAACACGGTTAACACTTGTGACATCTGCCTAGTCAAAATGACGCAATTCTGTCCTGGCCACGGAAGACCATTGCAGCCACCAGGAAGGACATCGGCCTCTCTTTCCTCCCACTCTCCTGGACACACAGGAAGTGAAGCAACCGCAAGAAGCAAAGCGCCCTGAGGCCAGCTGTGCCATGGGTGGTTCACTCAGTGGCTTAGTCCTGTCTCCTTCAGGGCATCACACGCCCTCTGACGCCCCCCTGCTGCACCAGGTCCAGCTGGGTGATGGACACGCGGGAGGCAGGGGCTACACACACACGACAGGCGTGTGGTCTGAGTACAGCTGGTTCCAGGATACAGAGATAGAGATACAGATGCCTAGGATACAGATGTGGGGGCTGAGGGGTGCAGGAGGAGGAGGAGGAGGAGGAGGAGCCTTGAGGCCATGGCACTCCGGAGATGGAGAACAAGTACCAGAGGCACCGCGCAGATGCCGCCCCTGAGCCTTGGAGTGATTTCTCCTGTGACCTGGGAGAGAGGAAGGGACACCGTCAACTAGGACAGGCTGCTTCACCACCGGCAACGCTCAGCATCCCCAGGCCGCCCCAGTATTCCTCTTCCTGCAGTAGGTGAGCAAGTGCTTTCATTTCCAGTGCTCCTCTGCTGAGCTGGGGACCAGCCACCAGGCCCCGACATCTCCAGAGCAGCATAGCTCCTTATCCACTGTCCACGTCCTCCAAGGCTGTGCAGAATGTGGCAGGAAAGCCTTCGTCTTGTGCAGGCTGGTTGTTGAGTTAATCGATGTCTCCCAGGTGGATGAAGTGGCTGCTGGCTCTCAGGACCAGCTGTGGGTGGAGTGAGAGGCTGGCACCACTGCCATCCTAGCAGGCTGGACCCGGAGCCAGGGGCTTAGGAGCCCAAGGACTGATTTCTTTTTTTTTTTTTTTTTTGGGGGGGGGTGGTACCAAGGATTGAACTCAGGACCTTGAGCTTGCCAGGTAAGCACTTATTCTACTAAGCTATCTCCCCTGCCCCTAGGACTGATTTCTTGCCTAGGTTAAAAACCTAGGATAATACAGTCCCAAGACGCCACGCAGGGGGTTTTCAAACTTCATCTTTACACCAATGTGGTTGAAACACATTTTTTTCTTTTTAATGGAGGAGGTGCTCACAAAAGTCAGACGTAGCTCTGCCACTTGCAGGGGGAGGGATGCCTTCCATCTGTCCCGCAGGGAGCCCTCTTTCTTCTCAGGCAAGAGGGCCTGGAGAGAATCTGCAGGCCTGGCCCAGGCACGCGCGAGAGCTAGGACTTCTGCTCTTTGTGGTTCTGCTGGGCCCAGTCAGTGCCCCCTACTCAGTGTCCCCCGGGGAACACAGTCCCTGGAAATTTTCAGGGACACTGAGGAGGCCTGAGTAGGGGTCCTAAGCTTTCTTAGCCTCAGTTTCCCCATCTGGAACATGCTGATGGTAACAGTCACCTTGAAAAAAATAACAGCAATGCAGTAACGAAACTCATCTCAGGAGCATGGAGCTATCAGGGGGCACAGGGCCCACTGTGTCCCAGAAATTTTCCCCTTGTCTTTCTCCCAGCTCCTTGACTAGCAGCTACTGCTCCTTCCACAGAGCAGAGAAGGCACGCAGTGGTGAGCAGACACAGTAATGAGACCACACCAAGGGTGGTGATGGGTCAGCTGTGAGCGCCAGCCCTGTAAACCACAGGTAACCAGGCAAGAGGTCTTCCCAGTCCAGGTGCCCACTCTCAGGGGAAGGTTGAGGCCGTTCTGCACACAGTGCCCCCTCCTATCTTCTGTGCCCAGTCCTGGCTTGTACCTCATTTGCCCACCTGCGCCCCCCCCCTTCCAGAACCAGCCCAGAATACAGATAGAGCTAGGGTGGGAAGTGCAGGCCTGGGGCTGGGGCAGGGAGGCGGTCACCTGTCCCCTTCTCTTCCATCAGGGGGGACAGCAGCTGACTGTTGCAGCATCCCAACCTCCCAGGAAGCTAAGGTCAGGTTGCCAGGCTGCCCCCCAGAGTGCAGTAAGAGCCTAGCCAGCTGTGCTGCTGCAGTGACCACAACCAGCTAGGACAGGAGCAGATGTAGCTCTGTATGCCACCTGGGCGGTGCAAGAAAGGCAGCTCTCACCCAAGGCCATCTGGATGGGGAAACTGGGCTCCCAAGATGCCAGGCAGGAGGTTCTCAAGCTCTCTGTCCCTCCAGGATAGCCACAGGAGCCTGGGTTTCTACCATCCAAACGAGGGGTGTGGGGAATGACCAGTCTCCTAGAGGTACTCTTCCTCTGCCCTGGCAGCCTAGGGAACAATGCGCTGCCCAGAGCTGGGCAATGTTGTGTCCCATCTCCTCCCTCCCTGGGCCCTGGCAAGGGGGACTGCAGCTGGCCTGTTGTGGCAGTTGATACATTGTGTCAACTTGAGGAAGCTTGGCTGGATGGGCTCTGCTAGTTCCAGGCTGCGGGGGCCCCATCCTGCAGGATGCAAAGGGCCTGCCCTGGGATGTGATGGGTTCCACTCTAGAGCCGGATCAGCCCAGCTGAGTCCAGCCAAGCCCAGCACAGCCTGACCCGGCCCTGCCCTGCTTCCCTGGAGAAGTCCTAGTCTTTGAAGGAGCTGATCTTCGCAGCCGCACCACTTTGGAGGAGCTCTGCACCAGCACAGAACTTGAGTATGGACTAAACCTCCAGTAACTGTGAGCTAAATAAACCTTGCCTTCCTTCATTTTGAGTGTTGGGTATTTGTCCCAGCAACGAGTAAAAAGTAACTAACACACCTGTCCAAGTGTCTGAGCAGGCAGGTGCCCAGGGAAGATGCCAGGGGACTCTGGCACCAGCTCAGACCTGGTGTACAGACCATGTCTGAGGAACACCAGCTCTCTGGTGGGCCCTGCTGGGCTTACATCTCTGAGAAAATCTGTGGGAAAGCTCAGGCCCAGGATGTGAGCGCAGCCTGTGGAGCGAGTGCCCTATGAGAAACAAGAGTGCCCAAGGCCGCAGGCACAGTGGCACCAGCGCATAGCAGCACCCGAGGGCACTAGCCCAGCCAGCCCCATTTCACTCAAGAAGGGAAAAGGTCTGTTCCTGACCCATCCTCAAGAAGCCTCTAGCAGTGGGCATGGAGCAGCGAAGAACCAGGTGTGCTACTCCCAGGGGAGAGGGGCGGAGGTAGCTCACTGGGGCCAATGGAGTGGGGGACATGTACCGTGCCCCACTGAGAGCCTGGGTCTCCACAATGCACTCATTTGTGTCTTGGCTTGTTTAACTGCAACTGGCCTTGGTGACACCGCCCTGCCCTGCAGGAGCAAGGGATGGTCTTCCCCTGACCACGATGACCATGCCACACTCACCACCTTGGACGGACCAACCCTGAGCAGGGGCCTGGGCGATGGGGCACAGCCTAGCCTGAACCCTGACTGCGCAGCACCTGTGGCCACCAGGCTGTAGGGAGTGGTGAGGGGCTCCTGTGCGTGGTACAGTATGGAGCCTTGGCCCCTCCCCTGCACTGCAGAGATGGTGACGGGGACAGCTGCTCATGGGGGTGGGGTTGGGGACAAAGCACTCACACGTAGGGCCTCCCACGGCGAACCCCCAGCTCTCCACCTGCATGAGGTCATGAACCACCCTCAGAGAACTAGGGACAGTTGATGATTCACCCTGGGCCCCTGAGCCATCAGTCTAGCAGGCAGGACCGAGACATGGGACAAAGAGGTCAAGCTGGAAAGTCTAGTGGCATCCACAAGTCAAAGGCAACAGTCCCTCTGAGGAGAAGGAACCAGTCCACCTTTGCCTCATCGTTTTGCCTCATGCTCCAGAGAGCTTTTAAGGAGAGAGGGGGTGGATGACGTCACTGCCAGATAAGCTTGGAATTCTACTGTGCGACTCTTCCCCCAGAGATTCAGAAAGGACACAGGCAAAGACTCTGATAAATTCTGCAGAGAATCCTGTTTATCTGAATAGCATTCCTCACATTTAACTGACCTGGAAACACTACGCATCCCTGGGTCACCTACTGACATCTCACAGATCTCAGTGTGAGAAATAATGACACAAAGCAGGCGACGCACTTTGCCTGCCAACAGTATTTCTACAAGCACACATTATGTTCAGCTTGGCAGGCCTAAGAGCTGTTACAGTTATTCAAATCTGCTGTTAAGACCATCTGAGAAAGAAAAAAAAAGTAAGTGTAGCTATGTGCACTAAAGCATCACCTATGGACACTGAAATGTCTGCTTCAGAACATTTTCCATGTCGCCAAGCATTCTCCTTTTGATCGTCCTCAGTCATTAAAAATGAGAAAACTTTGTCACAAGAGAAAAAGCCGGCTACAGGCTGAATGTGATCCGTTAGGTTTAGTTTGCTAAGTCCCGGCATAGAGCCTTGGAAAAATCCAGTACTTTCTAGAATCTTCTTTAAGTCTAAGAAGCACAGAAAGAAGATGGGACATGGGAGAAGAGGGGTGGGAAGACATTTAGTAGAGAGGAGGTTGAAGCTCAAGTAGATGTAATGTTCTGGAGGCTCAAGGTGGAAGGGAGATGGGAGGGACCTCTTTCCTCATCAGGCCTCGCCGAGAAATGGTTCCTGGGGCTGGCAAGATGGTTCAGCGGTCTAAAGCACCTGCTTAGGAAAGCTTAGGCAACTGCAAGGACTGTGGTTCAATCGCTGGCACCACATGCTGCGCCAGCCCCACGCCAGGGCAGGCTGAGCTGGCCATAATACAAAAAAAAAAAAAGGGTTCCTGCTCCCCACACCCTATGGCCTCATCCTAAGCTAGAGGAATACTCAGAGGTTCCTGAATCAGATCATCATTAAATCACCCTTAAGACTCTGAACATAGTGGCCTCTGACTGGAAGAAAAAGAAGCAAACCCCAGAAACTATAAAGGAAAGGTAATTAAATTCAGATTCTCTGTCACAATCCACTTAGCAAAATCCAGGATAATCCAAGTAAAAAGGAAACTTAAAACCGGGAGAACATGACCGGGGAGATAGCTCCGCCGCACCATAAGTACCTGCCTGGCAAGCTCAAGGACCTGAGTTCAATCCCCCAGTACCGTATGCTGTGCCCACCCCAGAACCCTGGGCACACTATGCTAGTCCTTGGGTGGAGCATAGTGGCACACACCTGTAATCTCAGCACTAGGAAAGCTGAGACAGGAGGATCACCAGGAGTCTGAACTGCACAGTGACAGAGATCCTTTATCAAAATAAATAAATAAATAAAATTTAAAAATAAAAAATAAAACTGGGAACATTTGCTGCTCAAATTGCACAGTCAAACTGGAGAAGACCCACAGCCTGTCAGAGCAACAGACAGTGCCCAGGGAAGGTGCTATAGATGGCACACGTGGAAGGAGGGCTCCCTCACACAGGAGAAAAAAGCAACATCACATGCTGGAGCCCGCTGCCCTTACCACCCCATGTGAGAGATGGAGATGCCAGCTCTGCACATTAGGGACATCATCCAAAGTCATCCAGTAAGGCAAGGGGCACCTCATACTCACGCCTCACTTGGGCACAAAACACAGCCCTGAAACAAATGAGCAAGCTCTTTAACTATAGGCAGGACCTGTAATTAAGATAAGTGATCACATGAAGAATGCCGACTCTTGCGTGCTGTCCTTTGAGGGAGAACAATAAAACAAGCAGACTCTCCGAAAAGCTACCTCCTAACAGGAAAAACAGGAGTGGATGCTGGGAAATTGAACTCAACAGCTGAGGGAAGGAAACCAGAGGGGACACTATTTACTGTTACACATTCTCTGATGTCTGCTGATGAAGCTAAGGGCATGTATTTCCTATTTCAAAATAAGTGGAAAAAAATTACTTTTTTTTTTTTCTTGTAAGTGATGGGAGGAAGAAGATAATGGAAGGAAGGAATGGGTACTCAGAAACCATGCCCATTTATTAGAAATACAAGTTAGGGAAAGCAGATATTGGCACAGGCCACTCCCAGTTTCCGCCTCATCTTCCTGTCTGTCCTTCTGGAAGAAAGCAGTTATTGTGCAGGAAGTGAACGGTGCCAGGAAGGGCCACTAATAACAGATTCTCCAAGAATTTAGGACTCAGAACCACTAACGAGGAGGAGAATAATTCCTTAGCCAGTATAGTGATCCTCAATCAGGAACAATTTTGCCACACAGAGAACATTTTGGAATGTTGGGTGCCACATCTGGAGGACTAGTGATTAGTATCTAGCAGATAAGAAGCTAAAGATACGACTACACATGCTTCAGCGCTCCAGACATCCCAGAATGCCATGTGTTAGGAAATCAAGAAGCCTGTGCTGGCACTCGTCACACTGCTATTGTGTTAAGATATCACTCAGGGCTCTGGTCTCAATAAAGTTCTGACATAGGAGACCTGGGCTGGTCTGAGATTCTGAACTTCTAAATGACAGTGGCTGCCCAGGTTGATGCGGGACCCGTCTTGAAGCAGCAAGGCCTTACCCAATCTATCTGTGGCCAACATCACAATCCTCCCAGCCAATGGGAAGGAGAGAAGTAGCCTCGGGTTTGGATCAAAAGGTAGGATGCTGAGTCCTATTCAGGAGGGGCAGGAAAGTCTGGTCTGAGGGAAACAAACAGGCAGGTTGCCTAGGACTCTTCAAAGTTCCAGGGCATGGGCTACAAGAGAACTAGTGATGGCAATGGCCAGGGACTCACCATCCAGGGTCTCCACTGAAAGCTGCAGGCCCAGGTTGTGCCGAGGGTTGACCACCCAGTGGTTGCTCGTGGCCGTGATGTCGAATACCAGCCAGCCCTCCTCGGAGGCCCAGAGGGTGCGGCTGTCGAGCAGGAAGAGGTCCGACTCCCTGTGAGAGAGGAGACAGACACAGGCTCCGGGTCAGCTGGATTACAGCTCAGGCAACCCAACAATAGGCTGCTAATTGAAGAGGAAAGGCTTGTGAGATGAAGGCTGCGTGAATGCGGCTGGCCAGTCCTCCAAAAGCAAGGTCATCAGCAAAGACCCCTCACAGACAGAGGAAGTAGGAAGAACCAGACACACGCAGGAACAGAGAGCTGTTACAGGGGATCCTGCCCTACACCAATTGCCAGGCGGAGCCCAGCAAGACAGAGCCAAGGCAAGCAGGAAGGAGATGGCCTGTAGCTCACCCATTCACCACACGGAGTCTGGCACTGGGTTCTGGCCAGGCATCGCTGACAGAGAGCGGTCATTATTGCTTTCATCCTCACTTTTTGCTAAACTAGATGGCAACATGGCAGAACCCTAACTCACTCAACCCTGTGAGAGATGGAGAATGGTGGGGGTGGACGGAAGGAAGGGAGGAAGGGAGGATACGGGCATGGATGGGTGGAGTCTGGCATACAAAGCGAGGTCTTTATAATGTGTTCTGCGCACTTCAAATTATAAGGATTCAATTTCAGCAACTGAGTTTTTTTAACAGTCAATTAAAATACTGGAACCTCCGTGTCGTGCAAGATGTCAGGGTGTACTGTAACGATAAACACTTCCAGACTGGCCAGTCTCGGTCAGCCATAGAGTTACCTAACTTTCCTTGGAGTTAAGGTGAATTTTTCTGCTTACACATAAACATTTCAGACATGGTAACTATTTATTAAGCACTTATACTGGGCCAGGCCCAGAAAATCTTCACAGCACCACACCACTGAGTTCTTAAAACAACTTTGTGAGATAGACAGGACTGTTGGCACCACCTCAGACTCAGGCACGGAAGGCAAAGATTTTTGCCCAGGGTCACACAGCTGAGACAGGGCCCAGCCCAGGTAGGTAGAACTCAACCAGGCTACCTGCAACCCCAAGCTTGCAACCATGCATGAAGATGGCCTCCTGGATACAACCTTTGCTGAGGTAGACGTGTCACCACTTCTGAGCCTGCGCTATTGTGTCCCACAAGCTATTGGTGGAGCTGGGCAGCAGTGCCCCTACAGCTGAGCTGCAGGTGTCCAGACCCCTCTTCTTCCTGTTAAGCTACTATTGGTCACCACACTCATTCATCTTTCCTGTCAGGCCAAGAGACCCCATAGTCTGCTGCCTACCACAGTGCCTGAGACATGCACCAGGCCTGTCAGCATGGACAGGCATATGCCGTGTGGGCCTGTGTCTCTGATTTACGTTAACTCAACACCCACCAGCAACACGGTGGGAGGTTAAGAAGTCACCCAGGGAAGCCCACACAGGGATGAAGCACAAGGCTCAGAGACAAATGCCATGCCGAGGCGGGTGTGAGAGTGCAGGGTGGGCTCATCCGGCACAGTCTTAGAAGGAGCAAGTCTGAACTGTCCCCTCCTCCATCCAAGTCTGGGGACAGGGAATCCAGTTGGCCCAGTTGTCACATGGCTGGCATTGGCTGAGGCAGGGCAGGGCAGGGCAGGGCAGTCCACAGAAACAGGCAACATTGGTTGGGTGATGAGGTAGCGCCGAAGGTCACTGCTACCTGTTTACTCTGAAAGATACATGGAAGGTTGTATGGTATACCAGAACCTGATTCAGACGATGTTCAGTTATATCCCTCTTGAGGTCTACATGTGATCCTCCCCAAACTCCTGTTGTGACTGAATCCCTCAGGGGACCAGATCACAGCTAGGACCTTTCAGAGGTCCTTGAGGAGCAGCCCTGGGTAGAGGCTTCAGGGAGGCGCCAGCCTGAAGCAGAACAATCCTCGCTCAACCCTGAGTCTGCTGAGGTCATGACCTTGGACTTCCTGGCCTCCAGAACTTCGAGCCACCAACTTCCATTTTTTATAAACTACTCAGTCTCACGGGCCAAGGACATACCCCCATGGCATAAGTGCCTGCCTGGCAAGTACAAGGTTGTGAGTTTGAACCCCAGTCCCACAAAAAAATAGTAAATAATAGTGACACAGATTAAGGCAATCACATGGTATAGGTGTTCGCACAGCATGACTTCTGCCCGTGCACCCAGTGAGATAGCTACCATCCAAGGCAAGATGCCAGTCCCTTCTCAGCCCAGGGAAGCCCTCCAGGGCCTATAACAAGTTCATTCTGCTTTGTATGTAACCCAATTACAGAAGCAAGGAAATCCCTTTAGGACCATGCAGGATGTTAAAACCCCAAAGCTTGACTCTCATGTCCAGAGCAAATTCAAATCTTTCACAACCCACCTACTTCTCCCCGTGTCAGAGCTTGCTCGGGGGGTACCCGTGGCACTGCAGCCTGCAAACAGGAATTTCCTACTGTCTTTGTCTTCAGTTTGCCTTGGTGACGTTGCTGGCCCAGGTGAGCTGCCAGGACGGTCAGGGAGCCATCAGCCGCTCTGGACAATTAGCAGACGGAGCCGAGACACTGCTCAAGCTAAAACAAGCTAAACACTCCTACTGAGTGAGGCTGCTGAGGCCCCTACAGGATGCCCATACCACAGCACACTGGGTTGGCAATCCTGTCAGAAGGCTGCCATGTGCAGGAAAATGTGACCGGACATCCTGACAGGCCCTCCTCGGACAGTAAGACAATGACTGGTAACCTAGGAAATAGAATTAGGCCTTCCCACGGGCTGCACTGCCAAACACACTAAATACTGCCTTATTCCCAACAGGCCACCAAGGGCCAGATGGTACAGGCAAGCTTTGACTCATCCCTGAATCAACTGGGCGGCAGCCTCTCCCCTCCCCCTAGTCACAGTGTGCAGTTTGTCCCAGGCACAGTGGAGAACACCACCCCTTTCTCTGAAGGCACCTGGTGAGGGAGACTTGCTGGGGTGACTGTTTCTAGCCAAACTGCCTGGGCAGGATGCAGAAGGACAGGGAAAGGTAGGGATGTCTTAATTCCTCAGTAGCCAGGTCTAGCCCAAGCAAAGGAGAGCTGGAATTTCTAGTTACCACTTGAAGTATCACAAAAGAACACTGATTCTCACTGGCAGGAGGAGAGCACTACACTACACCTGCCCTTTGTGGCAATTTTATTTACCCTGAACACACAATGGCCTTCTTGGTCCAGGCCAGGTAAGAGTGGGAGGTGAGGGAGCCTCAGGGCCCCCAGGGAACCAGAACAGGTTCCTTTATCTTTGCCACTCCTGCAAACCCAAGGGCTCTCCAAGCTCGGGCTCTCTGTCTTCCCAGCAGCCCTGGACCGTGCGGTGGAAAGCCTTCCCACTCTGCAGGCTAGGAAAGTGATGGTCACGGTGGTGAAGCCAATTATCCTCAGAGACAGACCTTATATGGCAACAAGTAGGTGACAACACAGGAAATCTGACTCAAGAACTGGAGACTTAAGACCTGTCATCTGCTGACTTCATTAGGGGTCAAGAGAGACAGTGAATCCTCCACTACATGTGTTGATACCATGGCACTGTTACAACAGAGAGAAAAGGCCAGACTGGGATGAGATCCAGGAGGTGGGGGTGGAGAAGGTCAAGCCTGTTCATCCAGAGCCTTCTTCTCCTGTGAAACGACAGTAACAACAACTTTGCTGATGACAGGTAAGAGCCATGGGAAGTCAGGCCTCGTTAAAAAAAAAAAAAAAAAAAATTCTCAGGATTCCCTGGAGAGTCTGGGATCTATGCCAGTGTTAGTGCTTTTCTCTGTTGGCTATAGCAGGTGCCAGGGGAGACTTGGTAAGTCTTGGTCCCAGAGGTCATGTGACCTGCCGAAGATCCTCCAACCAACAGACCAAATAGTCGCTCAAGGATTGATCAACTTTGACTTTGAAACTTATCAGACAAGTGTGTAAAGATGTTTACAATTGTGCAAAAGACAGAGTTTCTTCCATGTGCACCACGTGCGGCTCATTCACACAGCTGTGGAGTTTACTCCTCATCTCTGAAGTCTCAATTTCTTCCTATGTGGCCTGACATGACCAGAAGGACCCAGTGGAAGCGACACCCTGCCAGGCCCTGGTCTAGGATGTGAGAGGTCTAGAAGTTTCTGGCTCTGCCCTCTGGGAAGTGAGTCAAGACGTCTGACCACTGTGAGGAGGACAGAGGCCTGAAGTGGAGGTGGGCAGAGTCAGGGGAAGGCGACACAGTCTACAGGTAGAGAGAGAAAGAAACAAGGTAGCCCCCAGGTCAGGTGCCTACACGGATGTCCCAGCTGTAGCCAAACTCCAGCTTCACTGGTGACCACAACAGTCACCACTGGGGGTGGAAGAACCACCCGGCTAAGCCCTGCCAAATTCCTGGGCAGTAAAATGCTAGCTTAAAGCCACCATGGGTGGTCAGTTCCAGAGACAGATAATCCAAACAACAGTTACACTGTTTGCAACAGAAACACTGAAAGCAAGCCATCTCCCTAGAAAGACTGGTTAGAACACCATGCCACATGCACACCAGGAGAGCGCAGCACAGCTGTTCCGAAGGGAAACAGGATACTGACCAAAAAGGCTACGAGAAGACCATACTTCCCACACCTTACAAAGGCTAGAATAAAAAGGGCAGACACAAACATTAGCAAGGACACAGACAATGGAAACAAAGCTGGCCAGCAACGCCACTTGGGAACAATCCTGGCAGTTCTCAAAAGGTAAACCCTGCCGGGCATGGTGGTGCACACCTGTAATCCCAGCACTTGGGAGGCTGAGGCAGGAGGATCAGTGCGAGTTCGAGACCAGCCTGGGCTACAAAAGTGAGCTCAAGGCCAGCCTGAACTGCACAGTGAGACCCTGGCTCAAAAAAAAAAAAGGTAAAACCCTGAGTTACTGACAGATGATCCAATTCATCCTGCTGTCTGAGAAATAGAACTTCCTATCCACACAAAATCTTAAATACAAAGGTTTATAGCAACATTATTCCCAGTATTGAAAAAATGGAAATGACACAAATGTCCACCGAGTGCTAAATTGGGCAAAATATGGCAAATCCATTTAGCGGAATATTATTTGGCAATATTACTTGAAGCCCTTACCCCATGCTACATAATGGGTGGGTCTCAAAGTCTTGTGCCAGGGAAAGGGAGTCCCACCAAGAGGGCATACACCGTATGACAAAGCAGCTCATGGATTCCAGTAGGGCAGTGAGCAAGGGGGGTGACTACTCCTGAGTACGGAGGCTTTGTGGGGGGATGATGCAAACATTCTCACCTAAGACAGTGGTGCTGGGTTGCACCAACTCTAAATGTACTGAAAAAGCTGGGCATGGTGGCGCACGCCTGTAATCCCAGCACTCGGGAGGCTGAGGCAGGAGGATCAGTGCAAGTATGAGACCAGCCTGGGCTACAAAAGTGAGCTCAAGGCCAGCCTTGAACTGCATAGCAAGACCCTGTCTCAAAAAGACAAAAATAAATAAATAAATAAATAAATAAATAAATAAATAAATTGCTGAAAAGCCCAAGATGAACATCTCGAGAGTGACTGGCATGGACTTCAAATAACTTAAGGTCACCAACCACGTGATAACACGTGTACACACCACGCTCTGCTATCTGCTGCTCCTTCACCACATCATAGTAACTGACTGAATTCAGCGAGCACAAATGAAAATGGGGAAAACACACCCCACTTTTGATGGGCTTGGAGCAACACATTCCCATGTTCTTCTGGTTTTGAGGGACAAGCCCGGCAGGCCGGTAGGCCTAACTTTTGGCCCTGCGTAGATATGGATAATGAGTCACTCCCCTTCCCAACTCAGAGGGCCACTGAGGCCATCTCATTACAAATCTGATCATGTTCTGGCCACTTTCACATGTATTTCTTCCTAAAGAAACAAGAGCTAGAGCCAGGGGGTCCACTTCTCCTTTGTGAGACCCACACTCCCCAAGCCTTGCTCTGCAAGGGCAATCTTGGACTGGAAGGTCAGTATTTAACTACCAACCTGGGACCAGCACAGTGCTGGGCTGGAGGATGCCTCTTCCCAGGGGCACCGTGTATATTGGCAGAGGTCTAACCCTGGGCGTGGAGGAGAAGTCGAAGCTGCACATCACAAGCTGGGCTCATCTGCAGCTTCTCTTGGCCCACCTTCTGCAGGAAAGATCAGCGTCCAAGGAAAGTTCACATTTCAAGGGCAGGAGGGCAGAGTTCGGTTTTGGTTTTGGTTGTTTGTTGGGTTTTTTATTACCCCCTTTGTGGCTCCAAGGCCAATGTCTTAGTTACTTTTCTCTCATTGCTGGGACATTTACCCGACACCCAAAATGAAGGAAGAAAAGGTTTATTTAGCTCACAGTTACTGGAGGTTTCAGTCCATATTCGGCTAGCTCCAAGGCTGAGTGGCATATGACAGAGAGCAGCAGTTCATGGTGGCAGAATAGTAACAATATGGCGACAGAGGCAACTGAACAACAAGGAGAGCAGAGAGCAACAATGCTAGTCTGTCTTTCTGTCTCTCTTTAAATTACATCAGGCTCTCTGCCTTAGCCTATCTGCCTCAGGCCACACCTAATAATTCCCAGCAGTACTCAGACTGATTATCTCATCAGTACTAAAACACATAATTCCAGTGGATCATCAGTCAAGTCTCAATCTATAGAAGTCTCTGCCCTTGGGGCCCAGCGGGATAGCTCAGTGGTCTGGAGCGCCTGCTTGGGAAAGCTTGGGCGGCTTCAGGGACTGCGGTTCGATCCCCAGAACCACATGCTGTGCCAGCTCTGCCCTCGGGGTGGGCTGAACTGGCCATAGAAATGAGTGAATAAACAAAGGTTCTCAAACAAGAAAAATAAATAAATAAAATTAAAAAAAAAAGAAGTCTCCGCCCCATGACTGCATGAGGCTTTGGGGGAACAACTAAACATAAACCCTAACAGCCATGAAAAGACTCTGTCTTTCCAGGGCTGCCTGCCACGTATGACCTCCAGCAGGAAGAGTCAGATTCCCTGATCGGGATGGAATTGGGATCAGGATGAGACACCTCAAACCATACCTCAGAGGTATCCAGAAGGCTGTTTGCCAGCACAATAGCCGAAAAGACAGCCCTGGCGCTGGCCACAAAAGCCAAGATGTCTGGCATCTGGCGATGCCTCTGGCTACTCATGAAGGCCACAGGAGACACAGTCACCAACAGAGTCACATAGTGCCCACCTCTTCATCACCTGTACCATCTTTGCTCCCTCTCTGGGCCAGGTTCCACGTTTTGATGGGAACTGGTCTCCTATCTCTTGCCAGATGGCGATCCCAGAATCCAGGATCCTAGAAGTCCAATAGGACCTTGGCATTCCACTCCACAGCCAAGTGGTCTGACCACCAAAGAGAGGAAAACGAACTTCAGATCGTGCCCTGCACAGAAGTCCTCACCCTGAGTAAGTGGCAGAGCCTGTGAGACTGCTACCATGCACAGGAAAGGGTCTGCAGGGGTGCTTAAATTAGGGTTTCTGGGCTGGGGAAGACAGCCCTGGATTCTCCAGATTGGCCCAGAGCTGAGTCCGCAATCCTCCTAAGTGACCAACAGGAGCAAGGGAAGGAGACCTGGGACAAAAGCAGAGGTCAGAGGGAGGTGATCGCGGGCTTTGGCCCCGCGCCAAGGGAGTTGTTTCTAGAAGCTGGTAAAGGCCAGAAAAAAGATCCATCCCTGGAGTCCAGGGGTGAATTGGCCCTACAGCCATTTAGACCTGAATCCAGTGAGATCCATTCAGACCTCCAGGGCCATAAGGGAGTAAACCTGTGATGCTCTGGTTAAAGCACTGACCAGGCAGCCCCTTGCTACAGCCACAAGAGGAGGAATAATAAGCTTCTCGCACTGCAACCCAGTGGGGTCCTTTGCTCAGGTTCTGCTAGGAGCTGCAGAGACCCTGTAGCAGGGCAGAGTCCTGAGTCCTGAAGCTGGGAGGACCAGGCTCAGAAGGTAGACCCTACCAATCATCACACAGCAGGAACAGGGGTCCTCTGCGCAAGACGGGGTGAGGCCTATGGATCAGGGTGTACAGGGCAGACATTGCAGGCGACACAAAAAGCAGGGGGAGCAGCATGTGGGAACGGGAGGAGAAAGACCACCAGGCATGTGCTATGGATGGGCAGCGGGCAAAGACAGGGGTGGAGCTCCACCTGCAGGGCTTCCGGCCACAGGGAGTCTGGGCCAAAGTCTCCCCTCCAAGGCTCCGCACCATAACCTCACTGCGCTGCTCCTGGAGAGCTCTGAGGCTGGACATTTTTGAAGCCCTGCATGCCGCGAGTGGCTGAAAGAACATTCCTGCGAAGACAGCCGGAGAGGGTGGCCAGCGGTCCCGGGCCAGCATGATGTCATGGGCCCCAGCCTGCTTGCGGCTGCGAAGGATGAGTCAGGCTGGGAACAGCACACGCCTCCTCAGAGCACCTGGAGCAGGCCCAGCTGTGCACTTGCCTGCGGGGAAGCCCGGGATGCCTATCAAAGGGCCAAGGAGAAAGTCAGCCTGCCTGCGCGCCCTGGCCACCCCGCACCGGGGCCCCTCCTGCACCCCGAGCTCCCCAGCCTGACTCAGGGATGCCCTGCTGTTCCACCACGTCACCCAAATAGCCCTGGCGCCCCCGAGACGGGACAGTGAAGTCAGGAAGGCCCTGCGCTTTTTATAAACACACTTTTTTAAGGCCGTGCACCTCCAGGAAGACCAAAATTAAGCACAGTGGGCAAAAGGTGGAAAAATACACAGAGAGGCACAATATTCTCCTGCCACAGACGGAGCCGGGAGCCAGCCCACAGCTTTCCCACCGCCCCTGGTCTAGCCCAGCTGGCCGCAGAGGGAGCCCACAGGGCCAGCAACTCTCCAGTCTGGCACCCAGGAGGACAACGGCAGTTAAATAAGGTTGGAAAGAG
The DNA here is from genome assembly GCA_004027025.1 of Myocastor coypus. Classification (NCBI taxonomy): domain Eukaryota; kingdom Metazoa; phylum Chordata; class Mammalia; order Rodentia; family Myocastoridae; genus Myocastor; species Myocastor coypus. Next base: position 105,819 of record PVJA010000512.1, read on the forward strand.
GGTGCCTACCGAACCTGGAACCTGGAAGGGGAGAGAGATCGCATCAGCGGATGGAGCTCAGAGCAGCCCAGCAGTGCCTCAGGTGGCAGGGATGCCAACCTGGAGCCTTGGTCCAGCAAGGCGACAGCTGGGATGGTAAAGGGACTGTGGCCCTGGAGGAAGCTCAAGGTCCACTCCAACCCACACCTTCTTCCAACCCCACCACTGCTCCAGCAGATTCTATAGGTGGAAAATGAACTGCTTTGCCTTTCTTAGGGTAAAAAGCAAAGCTCCCTGCTGCGGTCCAGAATCAGAATCAGAAAGACAGCGTTACTAAGAAACCCTGAGGACAGAAAAGACTTAACGATAATCAACCGTAGGGAGCAGAGGCCTCGGTCCCTTGCAACACACCGTCTCTACCTCTGCCTACCTCAGCCTTGCAGCAGTGATCCCACTGCTCACCCCTGCCGGCTTGGCTCCCCACAAAAATGTCCAGAACGCCCCCTGGCTGCACATCCTCACCCGACACCCTCCAGGCACAAGCCCTCCCTGGGGAGACCCCAAGCTAGAGTTCCACTGGTCCACATCCTTCTTATGGTTTCACCTAGCTTCTCAGCCGATTAAAACTCCTTCTCAGCCAGAAACAGTCCTGGGGTTGGTCCCAAACGCAGGCTGAGTGCCTACACCAGCATCCTCCAGGTACACAGCACTGTCCAGCTACTATTTATTTATTTATTTATTTAGAGCCAATGAGATAGCTCATTGGACTAAACACCTGCTTAGGCAAGTGCAGGGACTGGGTTTTGATCTCAGCACCCATATGCCACACTGGCCCAACCTGTATGAGATACATTGAAATAAAATAAAATAAAAATAAAACTATTACTGATACAGGGTCTCACTAAGGCACTCAACCCAGTGATCCTCCTGTCTCAGCCTCCCCACTGCTGGGATTACAGGCATGCACCACCATGCCCAGTTCCTAGGCTGGCACGTTGCTCCTGGAACCAGCATGGTATGTGGTACTGGGGATCAAACTCAGGACCTTGCACTTCCCAGGAGGCAGGGGCTTATGCTGCTGAGCTACCTCCCCAGCCCATCCCCCAGGTACTCTTAGCAAATTCAGAGATTTTCCAGTTTTATTTCCTATAGTTGTATGATCGGAGGAAAGGTATTTCTCAAATCTCCCAGTTCATCCTGGAATCCCTGGGGCCGTAGCATACCTGTTCTACCCTGATGCCCCCCAGGACCCCACCCTGGGTCACAGGCTGCTCACACACACCTGGACATGCAGCACCTCTGTTCCCTTTCTTTCCACAGGCCTGGCTCTGGACTCAGGGGTTGTCAAGTTATCCCAAAATGACCTCCAGCTGGAAACTCCCGGGTTCTTTGAGCTTCCTGCCCCCATCCTGTCTCCTGTCCCTTCACCCTCAGGCCACGTCCATCCCTCACTCCATCCCTCACTTGTCAGGAAAAGTCAAGATGACTCAGCCAAGCAGGGGGCAGCAGCTGGGAAGAAGGCAGCTGTCATGTTCACTTTGGACCCGGTTCTTGTTCACACTTGCTTAGAGTGTAGGCTTTGGACCCCAGCAGTTCTGGAAAGCTGGAGTCCCTGTCATCCCCTTGAACCTACACAGAAACACAGGGACAAGGGCTGAGCCACACTGGCGGGCCTCACACACACCTTAGGCTGATTCGCAGTGCAACATCAAGACCCTGGGAGTGTTCCCCAAAATAGGCCTTGCGAGGAACACCAGGAAGTTTCTGCAACAGCTCCAGGAAGCCCTGCCCCTGGCATCGTGGGTCAGATCTTTCTAGACTTTCCCTGGTTGCCCCATTTCCTGCAGCCTCCAGCCCCAGACCAAAATAGAGTAAGGTAAACTCAGCCATTTCATGAACACAAACGGTTTTCAGCTGCATCATCTCTGCAACCTTTAAAAAAAAAAAAAAAAAAAAGCAAAAAAGAACCACAGACGGTGTTCAGATTCCAAACCCAGAAACCAGAAAGTATGGTGCCACCAGCAGACAACACAGAGAGGAAATAAACTTGGCGGTGGGGTTTGCAGACAGCAAAGTGAGGTGATGACCAACTCCAGGACTCTCAAAAAGCTCAGGCCAGTCATGCCACTGCCAGCAGGGTGGAGGGTGTGCATCTAAGGCCGTTGTGATGGCAGCATTAAGCCAGAGGGGGTCCAGGAAGAAAAGAGGCAAGAGAAAGTGGGTCACCATAGTAGTTACTCCAGGGTGCCAGGCCCCAGTGCCCAGGTGGTTCATGCTGCAGAGGAGTGACGCCATATGCACCCCAGCAACAACATCTAGGGCTCGCCCTGAAGTGCAGCAAGTCAGGATCCCTCTACCTGGGCAACCAGGCTCCAGGGGTCCTGCTTCAGGCACAAGTGAACATCGTGGGAACTGACAGCCCCCTCTATGCCAGTGCTTCTGCACCAGGACTCTTCACCTCCACCCTTGGGGACCATGACAAAGTCTATGGGTGTTTTCGGTTTCACACTGAGTTCAGGGAAAGTGGTACCAGCATCCAGTGGTCAGGGGCCAGGAACGCCATTCAACACCTCACTACACACTTGCCATCCCCACCAGAGCATGATCTAATGCCCTCAGTGTCCAAGCAAAGAAACTCTGCCTTAAGTAGGAACTGCTGGAGGCACAACAGGGTGGGAGTCACAACTGTCTCCGGGCCCCTCATAGGAAGACTGAGCCAAAGCCACCCTCTGGGGGTTCTGCATGTGGCACTGTCCCTCATCTGGCCTCCTCCCTTCCTGGTCTCACTGCGCTGGTGTCCTTTAGGTCTCTCCTGGAAACATTCGCTGATCACTCAATTTCACCCACACAATCCCTTTGTCAGACTGGCCTTGGAGAAATCTGACCTGAGAGCAGGAGTTAGCAGGTCTCACTGCATGCCACTTCCCTCAATAAGCAGTGGTCGCCTCCTTTGGGAAGCTGGGCTCAGGATTCAGAAAAAGCCTAGGTACAACAGGGAGAAGAGCTAGGATCCATTATCAATGCCTGCCTTGACTCCCAGAGGGAGTAGTGGCATGTATGCTGGAATATGAGTGCTATGATCCATTAGCAATGCCTGCCTTGGCTCCCAGAGGGAGTGGTGGCATGCATGCTGGAATGTGAGTGCTGTGATCCATTAGCAATGCCTGCCTTGGCTCCCAGAGGGAGTGGTGGCACACATGCTGGAACGCAGGCCAGGATGTCATTTGCTTCCTCCTTTCTTACAAAGGCAAAATAGAAAGCCATGGGCATAATTAAGAAAGAGGAAAACAACACAGATGGGGCCAGCAATAGGAAGACAAAGCAAGAACAAAAATTGGGAAGAACTTCCAGCATTTACCTAGATGCCTACTTGTGCCCTACACTTAAGATAACGAGCGTCTTCCTGAATCACAGCTGACATCTTTAAAACATCTTCCTGCTACGCCTGTGTTACCCATCCTTGCAGAGTTCGTATCTGTGCAGGCAGTTTTCTTCCTGGCTATGGATGACTGCTTACGACCAAATTGAAAACTATTAATTCTCTTTGTCTCCTGCCAAAAAGGCTAAAACAATTACAGGCCCTGATATGAAACACAGATGTTAACACATTTGCAAAAATAGGTTCCTATAGGCAAGCAGAGGTTCTGATCCTAGGACGAAGCACTTACAGAATTATATGCCAGATCAAGTTATCCAGACAGCCCTGACGCTGAAGCCCACCCTCCCCAGATGCCTTCCAGCCTTGGGACCCTGGGCCATGCACTCACACTGACACTGCCCCTGGTTGCCATGCCAGCGAGAGACGTGACTACGCTTGGACACCTGCAGGCCCACCAGCTGTAAATAATGTCAGTATTATCAGCATCGCGGGGAAACTTGCCTTGGATTGAAAGTGGCATAATGATGGGCAGTTTTCACTTTCTGAACATTGAGCTGAGAGGCAGGAGAGACACATGGCAAACAAGACACGCTCACGTGTCAGGTCCAGAGAGCCAGCAGGCTGCAGCATTGGCTGGCATGGACTGGCCCAGGGCAAGGATGCTGGCTGGCAGCAGGCACCTGATGTGCACAGCCCCTCGCCAGCCCAGCACCCTGTGCTGTAACTTCAGCAAGCCCCAGTCCTAAAGCAGAAGAGCGGGCCACTCTTTCACCTCCCCGTGCAACCTAACTTTTACTGAGCCCCACTGGGTGCTAGGCTCCAGGAACCAAAGCAATGCCTGCCTGTGTGCTCTACCCATCGCTGCCTCTAGAGCTGGGCCACCCTCCCTGTCCCACGGCTCTGCCTTGGACCTTCTCCAGGAAGCTGGATGAGGCCCAGCCAGGGCCTGAGAGATGCCCAGGGACATCCAGCTTCGAGTAGAGGAACCAGAGGCAGCTCCAGGTAGCCCAAGTTTTAGCCCCTCCTGCCACATCAGTGGGACAAGCTGACCAGGTCATGTGTCCGCTCTGCCTCAGTTTGTGTACGAGGAACAGGACTTGCTCCGCCACTTTCCTATGCCTAGGCTGCCTTGAAGAGACAGGAGAATGAACCTGGCTGCTGGAAAGGGAAGGTTCCCAGGAAAGGCACAAGCCACTGGTCCTTGATCACTAAACTGGCACCAGGACTCCGTGGTCTGCAGAGGTGGTGGATGAGGGCACTTCCACTGGCAAGTTGTACAAAGCCCCAGTGAGTGGCAGTGGCTCTTGATGAGAGCTGGTCACCGTTACTGGTGCTGGAGGCAGCCACCTCTGCTGCTGGCGCAGAGATGAGTCCAAGAGCAGGGGCGGCAGAGGACGGCGCATGACCTTGGCCCAATCCACCCTGTCATAAATGCAGCAGCTCCACCCTGTGCTCGGGTCTCCAGGAGAAGCAGGACCGACCATCTTGCAGCAACATCCGCCAACCTGGCTCCAGGTGACCAGACGCTGGGCAGCTGCCAAGCCCCTGCTGGACCCTCCTCAAGCACGCAGCAGATGGAGCCTGTTACGGCTGATCCCACCACACTGGCCCCGGGACGCCAGCCACAGGCAGGATGGAGGGAAATAAAAGGCATGAAGATCAAAAAGCCACCGAGGCCCACCAGATGGCCTCAGACCACAGGACAGGAAGCCAGCCAGCACTTGGCCCCGGGAGGCTGCGCAGGGCAGGAGGCTGCCTTTCCAGCACGGGTTGAGCTGGACACAGCGGCTTGCTGGCTCTGCCTGGCGCTGAATATAGGCTTTTTCCAGAAGGATTCCTGAAAACTGCTGAAAGAATCCTGAGGGCACCAAGAAGCACAGAGGATCCATCGCTCTCACCCGAGCACCTCTGACCTGGAATTTAGACTGGGACCCAGAGAAAAGTGCCAACCAAGGCCTCCTAGGCCCAGGCTTTCCTTCCCCATCGATTTTCCGGGACACCAGACTTGTGCCTCACCTCGGCCACCAGTGTCCCCACCCCCTGGTCTCTGAGGCTCCACAGGCATGAGCACCTCCTGAGTAGGCAGCTCAGAACCAGAGCTGACGCCCCAGGGCTGAGGTGCAGTGGCACGGGGTGGAAGCCAGGAGACGTGGAACCAGGCACGTAAACCTTTAGGAGTGGCGAGAAGGCTGTGGAAGCATCCAGAAGCTTCCAGAAATCTCCAGAGCCAGCACCTAAAACGATCCCCACTCTCAGCCAGGCCCTTTCTTATACCACAGAGGCCAACAACCATAGTCTGAATTACAATTTGGAATCCACACTGTAGGAAGGAAAACAGTCCAAGGTCAGGGACCTGAACTCGGAGAAATCTGTCCCCTTCCAAGTGGCACTCTCAGAGACCTCTGCTGCCTACTCACAGCGTGGCACACTTCCAAAAAGAACCAGTGTTGGGTCGACCCCTGCACGTGTCAGACACCATCCTTGATTCTAACCAAGTCAACGCCAGGTTGGGAGCCACCACTCAGGGCTCTGCAACTGAGGCACTGGAGCCCCCATGTGGAAGAAGGCCGTGCACAAAGGGGCTGGGGCCACTACCACCGGACTCCGAGTACTGCCGTGGCCATTTCCCAGCGGTGCGGCCTCAGGTAAGGTACTGCCCATCTCTGAGCAGCTCTCTGACCTGGGACGTGGAGATAACAAATCTCTTCCAAAAGTTAAGCACCAAACACTGGGAAGCCCCCCAACATCGTGAGTAGCCGCATCCCCAAGAGGGCACAGCAGTGCACAGCATGCTTGGGGGGGGGTCATATCATGAATAGAAAAGGTTAACTAGAGTGACCCTGCCCCAAAGGACTCCCCTTCTGATGGACCTCAGGTTGAGGCTATGTCCTAGAAGGTGACCACTGTTCCCTACCCAAACACTCCTGGGGACTTAAGTCACGAGCCACACCTGCCAAGAGTCTTATCCTAAGTCCTGAGCCCACATATATCAATGACTCCTGCTCCCCAATATCTCCCAAAGGCCTGGGCAGGGCAAGGATCCCGTCACCCATCTTCCTGGGGACAGTGAGGCCTCTCCTGCACATGCAGGCCAGGGACACTCTCAGGTCAGCCCCAGTCCTCAACCCCCGTGATCCCCACCACCACCACCATCCCAGGCTGACAGTCCCTGCTCCCAGGGTCAGCAGGGAGAAGCCTGGCCGGGGTGGCAGGAGAGCAGGATGCGTCCCAGAGGCTAAGGCCAGGGCTGTGAGCAGGTACACATGTGCCAAGCATGTCTGGGACTCTTGCAGGTGGGTGAGGAGGTCCCACTGCCACCTCCTGGGGCAAGAAGCAGCACCAGGCATCCGGGTAGGGCTGCAGGCAGGGCACAGCTGTAGCACGCTCCCCACCCAGGACGAGCGGACAGGCCAGGGCACGTGCCTGGGCTGAGGGGTTGTGGGCCGCACCTCGCCTCCTCCTCCAACTCTGTCCCCAAGAGGCCAGGCGGGGAGCAGCCTGCTTTGCCTCCGGGTGACTCAGGCTGCAGCTGATCCCAGGCTTGGCACCGGGGAGCACTCTGAAGTCACTCTCTCGGCAGCCAACATCCCTGGGATGGACCAAGGGACATTTTTCATTTAGCTGCCGACATTGGCTAAACCTTGGTTGTCATGGGGGCTGGCCTTGGGCCTCCCAGGGATTCTCTACGGCCTGCTCTTAAGGCTGTAGCCACATTCTCCAAGAAGCCATAGCAGGGCACAGGGGGCTTCTGGGGGACAATGGGATGGACTGCCCAGTCCCAGTCTCATAATGGAGGTTAATGGTGTGACATACCTCAAGTGCCTTCCCCTTCTGCTGGGACACAGCAGATTCAACTCCCAGTGGCAGTGGAGAGGCCCAGCCAGGCCAGCCTCAGCCCCAGGAAATGAAGACATACCTTGGGGACCCCTCGGCTGCCCTGTCCCCCAGCAGGACCTCTAGGGTCGTGACCACCATCCCCAGCCCAGCCCTGCCCCTGGGACACCGTTTCCCCTGCAGCCTCCGTCCCGTCCCGGGCAGCTCCTCTGCCCCTTCCCAGCTGCCTGGGGAGACTCAGGCAGAGCCTGAGGGTTGTGGAAATCCTCCAGCTCAGCTCATTATCGGAATTTAATCTGGATTCCGAGAGATCAAGAGGACTTGGTGGAAAGCAACTCCCACGAGGGGAGAGGCGCTGAGGCCGACGCAAAGCGGGCTAATCCTCGGTACCCCTGGGGCTTTCCTGGAGCTCAGGCAGAGCTTGCCAGGGAGCCAGATGTCCCAGCCCTGCACAGCTGGGCTGCTGGTGGCAGCAAGACCACAGCTTCCTGAGCACTAGGACCAGGGTGGCTACATGGTCCAGGCAGTTGGGGAGGGGGTGGCTCGTGGCTTCCGCCAAGGACGAAGCCAGTTGGAAGAAGTTCACTTGGGGTGTGAGTGGAGGTGGGGGGCATCAAAGGGGTCCTGGACCCTGAAGCCAGGCAGAGGCAGGGTCAAGTGGAGGCCTCTGTCCCTATGCCCATCAGGAGGCTCCAACATTAAGGAGCCTGGCACAAAGCACACAGAGGAGCTGAAGTTCCCGCTGTCCTAGAAGGCCTCACTGTTTCGTGCAGGGAAGAGGAAGAAGAAAAGGGGGAGCAACAAGAGGAGGCAACTAGGACAGCACCTCCCGAGCCTCACTGTGCGTCACACACTGTCTGGCATACACTAACTCCCCTCATTCTTACCACAGCCCCAGGGGACAGGGTCAGTTAGAAGCTGAGGCTCTGAGGTTGTTGGTTCGTTGCACCACCTCAGAACCGGGCGGCAGAATTGGAATCCACGCCCCCAACAGCTGGACTCTATGTTCACAAACACAGCAACCTGCCTCCAAAGTGGATGAATTGCTTTTTTAAAATTGTCTTTAACTTTTGAGCTTCTCAAGATGAGTGAGGAGCCCCGCTTCCTTCTCAGGCACAGGAAGAGGACCGAAAGATCCAGAGAAAGTAGTAGCGCTTCTTCCTGTCCACCGCCTCTCAGCTCACACTGCCCACCCGTTCCACTCAGACAGGGGCTCCCCAAGGCAGGGCCTGGCAACAGTTCCCTAGCTCCAGGCCATGCCGCCGTACAGGGCCCCTAGCAGGTGCTCCAACACGTGCAGGTGGGCAACTTGCTCTCCTGGCACGGCAGGAGCCACCTCAGCAAGTGGCCACCCAGCAGGGAGCTGAGGACAGTGTCCTGCCGTCCCACTGTCACCACAGTGGCTCACATCTCCTCCAGAGGGCCCAGGATCTACCCCAAGGATCCCGACAAGGGCCAAGGAGGCGAGCACTTCAGACAGCCAAAGGATGGCCAGGGGCTCACGTTGGGTGCTCATGAAGTCAGGGGTGACACCGCACAAGAGGCGAGGCTGGGAACCCGGGTGAGATCCTCTCGCCTTCTCACACACAGCCTGGTCACGTGGCCTCACAGCTCTCCCAAAGCACCCTGCTCTTTTCCCTCTACTGCCAGAGCCCTTGTGTCATTCGAGTCCTACAACCCAGCATACACCTGTCACCTTACCCTACTAGACTGGGAAAGGAGACTGTGGCTACTCTGTGTCTGTGTTTCCTTCCCATCCATTCCATGCTGTTATGGGTTGGACTGGACCTAAAATTACTCCAGTCCTAAGCCCTGGCCCTCAACAGTGTAGCCCTATTTGGAAATGGGTCTCTGCAGAGATAATCACGTGGGGGACAGACCCCCAACGTGCAGACGAGGAAAGAGACACAGGTGACTCCACGTGAGACAGATGGGGCCCATGAGGCCATGGTGGCCAGGCCTGGCTGGTCTTGCTCACACCCTGAGACCCTAACGATCCACACCCACCACCACCAACCAATTTCAGAGGGAGCAGGGTCCCACCGGCGCTGCAATTCTCGACTTCTAGCCTCCAAACTCTTGACAGCACAGAATCCTACCATTTAACCCCCTCTCCCCGCATGTTCAACTGGGGTTGAATAAATGAATGGCAGGGCCTATGACCTTGGCCTCCGTGACAGCAGCCCGAGAGGGTGGGACTGCACCAAGGAGCCTTCGTCCAGTCCAGGGCACTCCAAAGTGGGAGAACAGCTGTGCTCCAGCAATGGAAGCTGCCGGTGGGGCTGCCCCTCAAGGGAGGAGGAGTGCTCAGGCTAGAAGCCAGGAAGCAGGTTGAGCATGGGAGGAGGAGCTGGGTGTCACAGTGTCTGTGGGCGCCGGTGACAGGGCAGACGCTCTGTGGACAGCTGGGAGAAGACAGCAGGTAACCCCAGGAGCCCTTCAGGTCTGGATGAGACTCAGAACCACCACACTCAGACAGCAAAGCCTCTCTGCAAAGCTCCGAGAGGCAGGGGCAGGTTTGTGGCTGGAGGCTGGGGAGGGCAGCAGTCCACAGCGTGCTGCACACCCACAGCCTGGGGAGCTTGCTTCACCCCAATGCATGGTCTCTGTGAGCAAAATGCAGGGCACAGCCTGCTTCTCAGGGCTGAGGTGGGAGCTGAGGGCACAGCTTAGCCCCTGAGGTGGGCCCCGGCTCTGCCACAGAATAGCCGGGCAGAGCAGACCAAAAACTGATAGCTCCCGAGAGTGCACTCAATGATTCCTCTTGAAGTTGTGTCTGATGACCAGGACACAGCCAGGCTGGGCCAGCTAGGCACCTGAGTGCCCCTCACTAGCAAAACTGTGTGCCCCACCCCCATGCCACCCTTGAGGTCTTCCCAGAAGCCTCCTCTCCAGCAGGACTGTCCTCCTCTAGACCAAGGAAGCAGCGTAGTGGTCTACAACACAAGTTTGAACCACAGTGGGCTTGGTTAGAGCCCTGAGCAAGAACAGCGGGCATAGGCTGTTCCTCTGTGGCTCAGGGAGCAGAAGCTCAACCCACCCCTCATAGCCACACAGCAATGCCCACCGGAGTCCAAACTGCAAATAGACCCACATGGCCTGTTACGAGGCCACCCCAGGTGCCATCCACACTAGCAGGACCAAGCGGTGCACACTTGTAGGTAACAAATATCCCACTGCAAATCCTTGGTCAGACAGGAGCAAGGACAAGAAGGACTGGCAAAGTTACTCATCTGATGGTACAAGCTGAAGAGTGCAGGGTGGGATTCCATTTGCAGACCCAGGGAAACACACCAATGTACTCACTGGGGACACAAAGGCCCTCCCCACCCCCAGCTGGTGTATTTCAGTTTCTTAGTTGCCCGGGTAACAGTTCCTGTTTTAGTGCTGGTTGATTCTGCCTCTTAGGGCTGGTTGCTGTGATGCTCCTTGTATAAACCCATCCCCAGTGGCTAAGCCATGCTGCCTCTGTACTTCCTGTCTGCTTGCACTAGACCACCATTCCTCACATTTTGAGGAATGACTAATTCCCAGTCAGTGCTTGACCGACATTAAAAAAAATTCTGCCTGCAAATCCTGGGTGCTCTCGCTTCGGTGTCTCTGCTGCTGTGCTGCTGCTGTGTCTGGTGCATCAGCGAGGAAGACCAGCCAAGTCCACCCCTTTGGTCACCGGCTGTGGTCCATGAGGACCTATAGCTTCACGGCCCCCTGTGACTCATCTACTTCCCACCAGCCACTGCCTGTATCTGACCACAGAGCCACAGCCCCCTCACCTTCTGCCTCCCAGCTGCGCCTAACCTGGTTACATGGCGTCATCTGGCACCTTCCTGGGATGACTGCCCACAACTCCTTCTGAGTTCCATACTCTCACTGAGGAAAAACTGGACCGTCTGCCCCAACAAATGAGCTGCCATGGGAGGTTAGGTAAGCTTGTTTATCCTCGCTGGAGAAACTCTCTCAGCTAAAACTCACTTAATTTCTCAGAATAACATCCAAGCTGCCTGCTGGAAACACACAAAAGCTCTGCTAAAATATTTAGCAAAAACTGGTTACAAGAAAGAAACCACAAGGTTCTTGGACCTGCTGGTTTCTACAGAACCCAATCTTTGGTTTCACAAAAACAATGATACGTACTCAGACTGTCTCTCCCTGGGAGCTACTGGCGCAAATACTTAGCTCCCGGCGCCAGGAGCTGCCCTTGCCCTGTGCCTTGCCACACTGACAGCCCCTGTTCTTCTGACCAAAAATGCTGACAGGCTCTCCTGAGGCCAAGCCCGAATGGCCCAACGTGCCACACGCTGGGCTGGATCTCACCCAGGACCATGGCTGACAAATAGTTCTAACCTGTGACAGATGCTGAGGCTGAGGAGACCCTGCTTACACAAGGAAGCACCCCTGTTAGGAAGGAGTAGGACAGGCTAGAGATGTAGTCGCCACCTCGGACAAGGCTATTCAAGCCCAAACTGCACTCATAACAATCCAGTCGAGGCCTAGGCACCCTCTGGGGATCCGATTGACCAAAACATCAGCCCCAGCTAGAAAAAAACCTTTATCCGGCACTCCCAGAAGACCTATCTTAGTCAGACCTACTCCCGCTGTGTATTCAATAAGCTCAAGCCATAGCACTGGCACCAGGACCCCTGCACCAGCTCAGGCTTCCGCATCTGTGTCACCAGCCCAGGCCTCCCATTGCTAACCCACAATGATAAGTTTATAGCTAGGAAAATCATCCTTAGATGTGGCCTACCCTTGACACATGGGCCCCAAGAAATGTAACTCCACAGAAGCAGCTTGTAATGAGCTCCACACAAGTTTAGCTAAAAGACCAGCTCTACCTGTAGGCACTCCTGCACACACAGAGCCCAGCTGCATATGAACTGCCCCTACACGTTTCATATTTTTTCCTTAGATCTGCTGGAAAAATTTACCTGGCCCAGACAGCTCACTCTGAAGAGATGATGCTCTCAAAGCCCGGCTCTGGTCACTGGACACCAACCAGTCCACACACGGAGAAAGCCTAAGCACACACTTCACAGGATGTTCCACGCCTCTTTCCCCATGCTTTTGGTGTCTCTTCAGGCTGTTTACCCCCTCCCTTGCTTCCTTGCCCCCTATGCCCAGCAAAGATATGCCAGGAAAACTAATAAAGGGAGAGAAGGATGACAGAAAATGCCTCCCCGACCGATACACTTGAGTTTCTTAATTGCCCAGGTAACAGTTTCTGTTCCAGTTCCGGTTGCTCCTGTCTAGGCTGGTCCCTGAAATGCACAGCCGGTCACTGGGATGCACGCTGCATAATCCAATCCCCAGCTGACCAGCCACTCTGCCTCTGCATTTCCTGCCTGCTTATTCCCTATAAGCCCTGGACCACCAGGGATCAGGGCCTGATAGTCTGAGAGTGACAGTGATCAGTGCCTGTCAGTGCAAATAAATCTGCCTACACATCCTGGGCATTTTCACTGCTGCAACCGAAGGGAGGAATCCAGCAAGTCCCGAGCAGGAGCTGCCTCCCGGGCAGGAGACCGAGGCTCAGCCACAGAAGGGCCCTTGATGCCTGGAGCAGTGACTTTCTCTCTCCTTAACTTTACACGATGAGCCTGAGTTACCCACCCAACACCCGACTTTTACTCCCCCGACCGGGCAGAGAACTTAGGGCTGGACACAGGCTAGGCAAGCAGTCTACCACTGAGCCCCGTCTCCAGCTCTTCCCATTTTACTTTTTTGGTGACAATGTCTCGCTAAGTTGTCCAGGCTTGCTTCAGACTCATGGTCTCCCGGCTTCCAACTCCCAAGTATTTGAGAAATGGCAGGCATCTGCCATTATAAAGGGCTTGAAAAAACAAGTTTTATGTTTGTTTGTTTAAGACAACGTCTCGGCTCTGTGCTCCTGTGTGCCTGAAGATGTCTGCACTTTCCATGCAGCCAGCAGTGATCCAGACAAGATGGTGAAGGTCGGAGTGAACGGATTTGGCCCTATTGGACGCCTGGCCACCAGGGCTGCTTTTTAAGTCTGGCAAGGTGGATGCTGTGGCCATCAGTGACCCCTACATTGACCTCAACTACATGGTCTGCGTGTTCCAGTACAATTCCACCCACAGGAAGTTCCATGGCACGGTCAAGGCTGAGAACAGGAAGCTCGTCATCAATACAGAGGCCATCACCATCTTCCGTGAGTGAGATCCCGCCAACATCAAGCGGGGTGATGCTGGCGCTGAGTATGTGGTGGAGTCCGCTGGTGTCTTCACCACCATGGAGAAGGCCAGGGCTCACCTGAAGGGTGGTGCCAAAGGGTCATCATCTCTGCCCCTTCTGCAGATGCCCCCATGTTTGTCATGGGTATGAATCATGAGAAGGATGACAACTCCTTCAAGACTGTCAGCAACATGGGGCTGGGGAGATAGCTCCGTGGCACAAGTGCCTGCCTGGCAAGTGCAAGGTCGTGAGTTTGAACCCCAGTCCCACCAAAAAAAAAAAAAAAAAAAAAAAAAAAAAAGACTGTCAGCAACACTTCCTTTACCACCAAATGCTTAGCCCTGCCGGCCACGGCCATCCATGACAACTTCAGCATCATAGAGGAACTCATGACTACAGCCCACGCCACCACTGCCACCCAGAAGACTGTGGACGGCCCCTCTGGGAAGCTGTGGCATGACGGCCACAGAGCTGCCCAGAATATCATCCCTGCATCCACCGGCATTGCCAAGGCCATGGGCAAGTCATCCTGGAGCTGAACAGGAAGTTCACGGGCACGGCCTTCTGCGTGCCCACTCCCAAAGTGTCCGTGGTGGATCTGACCTGCCACCTGGAGAAAGCAGCTAAATAGAATGACATCAAGAAGGTGGCGAAGCAGGCATTGGACGGTCCCCTCAAAGGCATCCTTGGCTACACTGAGGACCAGGTTGTGTCTTGCGACTTCAATAGTGACACCCACTCTTTCACCTGTGATACTGGGGCTGGCATTGCCTTAAATGACCATTGTCAAGCTCGTTTGCTGGTATGACACTGAGCTAGGCTACGGCAACAGGGTAGTGGACCTCAGGGTCCACATGGCCTCCAAGGAGTAAGTGGCCCACTTCCCACCATGGGCCAGAGAGACCAGAGGGATGGAGGCCAAGCCGTAGGAGTCACTGCCCTACTCAGCCCCAACACTGGGAATCTCCCCCTCACAGCTTCTATCCCAGACCCCCTAGAAGGGGAGGGGCCTGGGGAGCTCTGGCTCACCGCCACTGCTCACCATCAATAAAGCCCACTGTACCCAGAAAAAACACAAAAAGACAAGGTCTCACTATGTAGCCCAGACTGACCTCCAACTCACACTGATCCTCCTACCTCAGCCTCATGGGTGCTGGGGTTACAGATGTGCACCACCACATCTGACTCTAAAGCAAATTTTTAGCGGGAGATCTTCTCCCAAGCTTCCCAAACCCGGAGCCAGGCCCTCTTTCGAATCTCATTTCACAGAGGAGCTACCAGAGCAGGCAGGCCTCTGTGAATACGAAATAATGTCATGGATGAAAGCCCTTGGAAATTTTCCACGAAGATTTTACTTTCTCTGTAGCTAAGGTGACCCCTCAAACAATAACACTGTGGGAGCACCCGGGTCATGGGTCTTCCTTCCTGCAGTTGTAACATGTCTCCACCCCGGCTGAAAAGTGAGGACAGACCATCAGAAGGAGGTGCCTGTTCCATAACCACTGTGTCACCCCAAGCAGGCAGGGGCACAGGAAAGCACCACAGCCTAAGGAGTTCTAAAGCCCAGTCATGGAGCAATATTACTTAGGGTCTGCACCCCTGGACTGTGACAGATGTGTCTGTCTTTCTCCTTAGACTTCTTGCCTGTCACAGAATCTTGAAACTAAAAGACGTCCAGAGGTGAAAGCCTTTCGGTGCAAGCTTCCGCTGCCCAACCTAGTGACTCTTAAAGAAGTCTGGGAGTTCTGGCCTTTGGTTTTGGTTGGGTCCTCCCCCGCTCCCTCGTCTTAATATTTCATTACTCCTGGCCATGTGCACCGGTTGCCTGACACTCTGAAGAGTGATGAAGGGGAGACAGAGAGGTCACCAACACACACTCATCCTCTCCCCTCTCTTCATGCCCCTGAGCACGCTTCCAGATAGAGACCCACCATGGACCCCCAAACAGGACCACAGCTTCCCAGCTTTCCTGCCCTTCTGCAATTCCTGCCCTACCTTTGTCATGGGCAGTCACAGTTTTACAAGACAGTGACATACATCATACACTTTCTCTTAAACAAGAAAATCTGTCCAGAGCCTGTGTTCCACGGGAGAAGCTGCCCTGATGGCCCCGTCCCTGTCTGACTCTAGCCTGGGGCCACCACCCGCTTCCTCCTCTGCAGCTGGAGGACACTCAGCACCCACCCAGCACCAACAGAACACCTACCTGCCCAAGTGTTCCTGAAGCACCTGGTAGACGCTGATCCGGAAGGTCTCGTTATCAAAGCGTTCCCGGATGTAGTCCTTATAGATCCGGAATTCAGCTGCAGTCACAGCTTCTCCTTCTGGGATCTTGGATAAATCGAACCGGAACTCCCGATGGTGGTAGCGTGGGTGGAAGAACTCTTTGTCATGTTCCACTAAAAGGGAAGAAGAGAGCACGGGCCCGTGCAAAAGTGCATTAGTCTTGAATTCAATCACCTTGCTCAGTAGGGTGAAGGCCTGCCCGCTGCTCCCCTCATGTTCAGTGCCCACACCACAGAACACACAGCCTGGAGGGTCCCAGGTGGGGACCCATGGTCATCTTGGACAAGAGTACAACCAGTCTGCATCCAGCCTGCTTGGGCAGGAGGGGAGCTAATCATAGCCATCGAGAGCCTCAGGGCAGACGCGGGTCCCCACAGCTCAGCCCTAAGCAGGAGTCCAGCCTTAGCCCCTGACTAGAACCGTGGCCCTGGCTGAGGCAGAGGCAGCCTATCTAAACTTCAGTTTCACCATCTGAAAAGGGGAGATATAACTGCTCTTTGTGGGTACCGTAAGGGTTGAGTGACTAAACTCATATGTACACCTGCTTACTTGCTAGGGCTGGAGGCCAACTACTGTTGATAGATGGGGACACTGCTATGCCCATGGTGGGCCACCTGGGGCCAGTCATTCTCAGAAATACTTTGGACACATTTAAAAAATACAGACACTGGGCTGGGGAGACAGCTCAGTGATCCAAGAGCCTGCCTGGAACATTCCAGGACCTGGATTCGATTCCCAGTACCACATGCCCCACCAGCCCCGCACCGAGATGGCCACCAAAACCGGGTATGGTGGCCCACACCTGTAATCCCAGCATTGAGGAAGCTCAGATAGGAGGATCTCTACAAGCCCAAGCAGAATAGCAAGACCCTATACCAAATAGATAGATAGATAGATAGATAGATAGATAGATAGATAGATAGATGGATAAATTTTTTTTTTAATGCAGATGCTCTCACCCATGGTGGACTGGTAAATGTTCAATAGCCAGTTTCTGGGATTTGATCTGCAGTGTTTGCCAATTTCCATGGTGTAAATATTGCCATCTCAGCAGATTTCAAACTACCAAAGTGAGGAATGTGCATCCCATGGAGTTAGAAGTACCCAGCGAGGCCTGGCACTGTGCTGCTCTCAGCCCACCCAGGGCCAGGAGGCTCCAAGGCTCTGGGCAGGGTCTGGAAGTCTGTACTCTGAACGTGCACACGCCCAGATATTTCTAAAAGCAGAGAAAAGCCAGTTTAGCCAGAAAAAAGGGCAGAAGTGTGACCAGCTCCTTTCCAATGGAGGTGTGCTGGCACGAAAGCTGGCAGGCTTCCACTGGTCCAAGGACAGCAGGACAAAAATGCCATCTCAGAATGAGGCTCACACCCCTGGTGCACCCAAGAATCTTCCTACAGATCTCCACTGGGAATGAGCAACTGTGCTTGGGCACACACCTATGACCCCAGCACCCTGGGGGCCAAGGCAGGAAGACCACAAACTTGAGCCCCACCAGGGCACCTTGGTGAGAGGCCTCATATCTAAACAGAAAGTGCCAGGGATAGAGCTTAGTGCGCAGACTCTGGGTTCAGCGCACAGCAACTGAGAAAGGTTGATTGTAACCCACCAGCCGGCAGCAATGCGGTCGAGGAAGGAGGCTGCCCTCTCTGGCAGCCCGAAGAGCCTCCCTACAAACTTCCCCTGAAAAAGATGGATTATGACTCTAACTAGCAGTTAGAAGAACTGCTGGGGTAAGGCTGGGCCACTACTCCCCACTCCGAGAAGGGATGACGGAGCTCCGGAGCGCAGTGTTTACGCTGCTGAGCTTGAATCTTGCTTTGGTCT
This sequence comes from Myocastor coypus, assembly GCA_004027025.1. Classification (NCBI taxonomy): domain Eukaryota; kingdom Metazoa; phylum Chordata; class Mammalia; order Rodentia; family Myocastoridae; genus Myocastor; species Myocastor coypus. Next base: position 123,313 of record PVJA010000512.1, read on the forward strand.
CATTCTTTTCTATCTCCCATTACTCCTTTTTAGAATGGGGAATGTTTTACCCTATTGTTATCTTGGAGTTACATGACTTGTTTTTTACTTTTACAAAGGTTCACAGCTAAGAGTTTGTCTTGAGTCTCAGAAGAGACTTGGAGGCATGTTTTTGAAAAATGCTAAAGCGGCCGGGGAGATAGCTCAGGGACACAAGTGCCTGTGTGGCAAGTGCAAGGTCCTGAGTTTGATCCCTGGTTCTGCAAAACAATACAAAAGAAAAGAAAACTGCCAAGATTGCCAAAACTCTGTTGTCCGCCATGGTACGCTAGCTGTGTTATGTTAGGAGGAGCCATGAGCCTGCTGTTGGTCTTGCTTGGACATTAAGTGAGGTTTAAGAAGATATGTTTGGATGAGGAGTTGCTAAGAGCTGTGTCGTGACCACTAATCCTACGCACCAACTGCGCTAGATGGGAAACCACCCATAGATTAATAAAGGGCACTTCTGGGTATCCAAATGGGTCACAAAGGTGCAAGAGGGGCTGCTACATACAGGTCCCTTCCCATCCCTCTCCAGGCCTGTTCTCCTCTGCTCTCCCGCTGTCACGGACTAGGCAGCTCTGCTCAGCCAGGCCCTCCCCCCACGACATTCCCTGGGGCCACCTACCCATATACAGAATCTCCTCAACCTGGGAACTAAATTAAACCCTTTCTGCTTCAAGTTGTATTTTGTCTCAGTGACACCAAAGTCAACTTCTGGCCCCCTACCCTCCGCCCAACACCCCAAGGAATAACTCCCAGTGTGTTCCCAGTACCCCATCCCCTCCCACTCTCAGGTAATTAATGACCACCTCATAATTAAGTGGCAGATACCTGGTCCCTTTCCTGCTGGACCAGCAGGTAGCAGCATCTCAACAGGTGGCTTCCGCCTTTGAGAGCCTCATTTGCCAATGGATTCCCACAGTGTGTCCCTCCTGCACTGTGTCCCTTCCTGTTCCTGACCTCACTTTCTTAGACCCAACCGTATGTGCAGCCTCTTCCCTGACTAACTTGTTGGTGACCCCCAAGGCTAAGGCTCAGCCTCCTCACTGTCTACTCCTTCCCCGGGGAGAGCTTGTCCACCCTGGGAGGGAGTGATGCAGATGGCTCCCCACCGGCATCCTACAGTGTAGGATGGCTTCAATTTTGAATGTTCCACTCCAACAGCAAAGTTCAAAAAAAAGAAGCTGCTTGGTGTTCATAATTTTTCTCCACAGTCAGCTCAAACTCTGACTTGGAAACCGCATATGGACCTGGCGTGAGTCTTGGGTCGGGTTCCGTCCACCAAGGACACAAAGCGTGACACTCAGTCTAAGTGCTGCTTCCACCCAGACAACATATAGTGCTTATGTGAGTGCGTCAAAACATTTGTCACTGTGCTTTCGGGGGGACTTTACTTGCATAAAATATCATACCCATGCCTCTAAAGAAAAGCAGTGATACCAGCAGTAAAACCATGAGGAAAACTGTGAGAATCACAATAGAGTTAGAGAAAAGTCATTGTGAAATTTGTTAAAGTCTTGGAAAAATGAGTTTGTAAGTACAATATTTTGAGACTCACAATTATTTGGTTTTCCATTATTTTTTAGGGGAAAAATATGCTCAGCTCTTAAACTTTTCGGTGTTCGAATACAGATGTGGAACGAACTGAGTTCCAAGGTACCATTGTATTTAACAGTCTACAAGCAAATGACAATCCATGCACATGGCCTCTCCATGCCAATAGGCCCTATATGCAAATGATCCTCCATGCAAATAGTGCTCCACATGAAAACAGTTCTCTTCCCAGGACATTGCCTGTCACTTAGTGCTCAAGCATCCAATGACCTTCTTGACATTTTCTGTAGCCCTGGGTCTAATTCCAAATCAGCCCCCCAAAGCATGCTGCATGAATTTCCTGAAGCAAAGCTGGTTCTCTCCTTGCATTCTGTCCTTCTACACAGCCCCTCCACTCTGCTCAGACAACAGTCCCTGCAGACACCTAGGTGCACCCTCCTCCCTCATCCACATGTCAACCTTCACACCAAGATCTATCTGCTGTAGCTCTCCAAACCACACATTCCTCTGCAGCTCTGCAGACTCGAGCATCAGCGCCTCTGACGGTGGGAAGGAAAAGGCTGACTTGGGAACTTCCCCAACACTCCTGCCCTCGAGCGTCAGGCCGGCACTGCAGACTCATCTCCCCAGCTGCTGGCGGTGCCCACAGCCTTTTCTGGCCACCTGCCTGCTCTGCCCCATCTGCCAGCAAAGGAGGGAGCTTGGGGAGACCAACCAGCAAAGAGGGCTTCGAAGCAAGCTGGCTCAGCGCAGCAGGCAGGAATGGCTGGGCAGTGCGTGGACCCCGTGAGCTCAGCGCCCCCAGGGCCTCTGCGCTAGCACACTGGCAGGCAGCCTTCAGGACAACCCTGGTGGCAAATGCAAAAGTTAACCAGACTGGTCTACAGCCAAGGGGAACTCACAGTACAGCAGGCTTCCTCTGTGATGCAGCCCCCACCAAGCACCCCAGCCACCATCTGATGGAGCTGTTGAGGCAGAAATGACCCCCATTTTATAAATGACGACACCCAGGCTCGGAGCAGCCAGGCAACCTATCCTGGGTCATGGGCGAATGTGACTTTGGTCTACCAGTTACGTAGGCTCTGCGTGCTGCCCCTTCTTGCAATGACAACAATACATCTCATGGGAATGGGCACTTATCACGGTGCCTGGCCACAGTAACGACCTGTACCCACCACTGTCTTGGGCCCTCGGAATTGATGAGCTAGGACCACGACAGGACAGAAGCCGCAAGGTGGGCACAGAGGTCCCGACAGTGCTTCTCATGTTTATCAGTAGAGGAAAAAAAAAAAGTTAAAATGGAACACATGGTGCAGGGATGCAGGCACAAGCAGGACCTAAACACAGGTACAGCCACGTTCAATGAAGAAAGCACACCGACAGATACCATCATAAATGTCAGGTCTGCTACCGCACAACTACATTAACTTTTTGATGGATAAGAAATACTGTCTCTTACTTGTCCACACTGCTCTCTATATAACGTTTCTTTGTAAAATAAAGGAATTCATAAAGTGGCCAATTAAATACTTTGCAAACACGTGTGGGTTCTTAGGGACGGCTTTCTAAGCAAGTTCCCTTCAACAGTTACTTGGTGTGGGCTGGCAAGGTAGCTCAGAGGTCTAAAGCACCTGCTTAGCCAAGCTTAGGCAACCGCAGGGACCACAGCTCGATCCCCAGCATCGCATACTACAGCAGCCCCATCCCCAAGGCAGGCAGAGCCGATCATAAGATTAAAAACAAAAACAGTTACTTGGCGACCAGGAGGGGCTCGAGCCATGTCTTCCATGCTTCCTGAAGCTTCACCAAGGGAGGCTCTGAAAATGCTCATGTGAGTTAGCAAAGAGCAGGCATGACCACTTTCTCTCTGCATGACTAAAAAAATGAGAGACCAACTCAAAATCCAAACCCAGCTTCAAATCTCATCTTGCCCAGGCTTCACTTTCATCACAGAAGCCAAACGCTTGATGGTGCATTCTCCACAGTGTCAGCTCCAATACCACAGCGATTCGGCTGGCACCTGGAAGGAGACCGACACTGCACACGCCATATGCTTTCAGGGAAAAAGATACGCTTTGCCCTCTCCTGAGGTTATCGGACCAGTGACTCAGCGCTAGAGCTGGTATCTGTCCAAGCTCCTGCAGAAAAGCCTTCTGCAGAGAGCTGCGGCAGGCTCCTTTTCGCTCACCACCTTCCCCGGCCACCATTTCAAGAGCTCGCAGGCCTGCTTCCAAAGGTCGAAAGGACCCAAATCCCAGAGATCAAAAGGGAAGTTCAAGGGAAACGGGTTCTGGGAAGCCCTGGCCTGGCAGCCACTGCCCTTCACTGTTCCCACAGCCAGATTCAACAACCTTCTTTTATAAAAGTCTGCAACCCACACTCCTCAAGTGGCCCTGGCAACATTAGTTCTGGGTCAGAAGGGGCCGAAGAGCCAGAGGTAGGAAAGGGCAGGAGGGCAGCTGCCAAGGCAGGCAGCGCTCTCATGAGACCTCGAGGAGATCCTGGTGCCAACTAGTGTCACCAGGAGCACCTCATGTCACTTCAGCTTCTGGGTTTCTCCCTTCAGTTTTTGTTTTGTTTTGTTGGCAGGATGGGGGTTCAAACTCACAACCTTGTACTTGCCAGGCAGGTACTTGTGCCATGGAGCTAAATCCCCACCCTTGGGTTTCTCTTCCCATCTGCAGTTACAAAAGACTTTCAGGCAACCCCTCACCAAATTAAAAGTCCTCTGAACAGCGGGTTCAAAATAACCAAGCCCACTGACAGCTTGCTGCATAGACTTTGAAAAAGTGGCACGAGCCAAAAGGAAGCTCAGTGTAAGCATGCAGACTATGCGTTACAGAAGTCGGTAGAACACCCTAAAAATGAGGGGTGTGAACCCCAATATAGACTTAATGATGTGTGTACAGAGATAAATGAATCTTTACAAATGTGACGAACTAGATATAGAAGACTTTTCTCCTTATATTCTGGGGTTACTGCTTGAGTCTCAGTGCCCTAAGCAGGCAGCATGGCCTCCTCCTGGACAGTCCTACAGGAACTCTTCCAAGACAGCCACGGCGTCCCCAGAAGGCTACCCTCTAGTTCCATGACACCCACCCAGGCTCATGGGGCCTCTTTCTCCTTCTGGGCAGCTGGCAGCAAAGAGCTCCGTCTGTTTCCTCCGCCTCAAACTCTAGACTGTCACCCAGCAGCACCTTGGGCAGAGAGAGGTCCCAGGCAGGATGGGCGAGGCTGGAGGGAAGGAGGAACGCCTGCCTGCTTGCCTCCAGGCCCAGAACTCCTCTCTCTGCCCCTCCTGAGGCTCCCCATGCCATCTTGAGCTGAGCGCCTGCAAACGAGTCCTGCCCTAGCTAACAGGCCGAGGCACTGCCCTTGGAGGTTGGCAGTGATAGCAGCTCTAAGCAGAACACGGGCCAGGGACATACACACTGAAGAAGGGATGGGGTACGACGCACAGCAGGTGACCACTGGCCACAAGAGTGGCTCTCTTGTAATTTCCAAATACAGGTTGTCCCCCCAGCAAGCTCAGGAACAGTGAGGCAGTGGCCATCTGCACCCTGTACCCCAGTGCTGAGCAGAGCTTCCTAAATCTGCAGGGCTAGACAGATGACAGCCTTGCCCCGCCGGGTGTGGCCACAGCTGCTTCTCAAGTGCCGCCACCAGGGCCTCAGGAGCAGCAGCCCCGCCATGTGTCCTGCGTGGATGGGCCTCTCTGTCAGTCAGCACCTTGCTGAGTCGCCAGGTCACAGATCTGGCTGCATCTGGCTTCGGTTCCACATCGGATGGCTTTCCAGTCGAGTTGAGAGAGACACACGCAGGGCCGAAGGAGACAAAGTCTCTCAGAGACATCAGTCACTTGATCTTGGCAGCTGTGCCAGTGGGCGCTCCCCAGGGAAGCTGCCAAGCAGACTTCTAGGCAGGATGCAGCCGAGCAGCCCCAGGCCCAAGGAAAGTGCTCAGCACCAGGACGCAGACCAGGGCCTGAGGAACACAAGAGAGCACCAAGGCGTCCGTGGGAGAGAGCCACGGAAAGTGACAAAACAAAAGAAGCTGGAGAGGGCGCAGGGGCGTCCGCCTCTACTCCCAGCCACCTAGGAGGCTGAGGCAGGAGGATCATAGTCCAATACTTGCTGGCAAACTTAGCAAGACCCTGTGTCAACAATAAAAAGGGCTGGGCTGGGGATGTAGCTCAGAAGTAGAATAGCCCTGGGCTGAATTCCCATCATGCAAGAGAAAGGGGACTGAGGAAGGGACAGGGAAGGGGACAGAGGAGCGGGGAGGGATTTGCTTTTCAGTGGAGGGTGATGCTGACCCACTTGCCAAGTAGCGTGGGGAGAGCAAGGCAGCCTTGGGGGCCCGGACCAGCAGGGTCTCCGGCATCTGCTGCGCCCTCCTGCACCCAGGCAGGAGGCCCCACCCCCGTGGGCTCAGTGCTCTTTCCTTGCACCCAGCACTGAGCCGCCGCTCTTCGTCCCAACAGAGAAACAGCTGCGCTCTCACCCCTTGTGTGGATAAGCAAAGATGGCAAAGGACAGGACCCTCCTCCTGGGGAAAGCATGGGAGCAACTGCTGATCAAATGCAAACCTTTGAAGAGAGAGCAGTCGGGAGGGTCACAGAGCCACCCGCAATGCCACCGGGGCGCGCAGCCACGGGGAGGTAACCAGGACTCGGCACAGGAGGACGTGAGCCTGTAGCCACTGATGGGAAGGAGCAGTGCCCTGGGGGGTGCGGACAGCGGAGGGACCGGTCTGGACCCCATGGACACGCTGACCGTGGGTGCTATGGCTGCGTTCTGGATAAAATCACGCAGGAAAGAGCCCAGCCTGGGGGTGGATGTCTGAAGATCTAGAGTTCAAGGCCAGGCTGGCAAGTGAGTGGGTCTGACATGAGCTTGCGCTATCTAGCAAGACTGTTGTAAGATGACTACAACAACAACAACAAAAATGATGCTGGAAAAGTGGCCATGCAAATGCCAGGCCCGGCTGCGGCTCTTGGGGGCTGCAAGCGAGGCACAGGGCTGTGAGACCACAGCAGGGAAGACAGGGCCAAGGACAGGCAGGGCACAGCAGCCCCACGGTGCTGCTCAGGTGGCATTTTCTGGATGGGGCACAGGCCCCTGCAAAGCAGAGTGGTGCCAGCAGCACAGGACAGCAGCTGTCCCCAGCAGGGCCCACAGCCCACGCAGTGCCACCCTCCTCCCCCTCTGCATTCAGCTGAAGCAGCTGACCATGGGTAGTAAACAGCTGGCCACCCAGCAGCTCCTTCCAAAACTTGATGGTTTCCACCAAAAAAAAAAAAAAAGCCGGTTAACCTTCCAGACCACGTGTGGTCCTCTTGCTAACCCCAAAGTGCCACCGAGGCTGGGAGACAGGAAGGAAGATTTCACAAGCAAAACCGCAAGGGCACCATCAGAAGCCCGTGCTCCTCGCTGTGTGCTCAGACCTGTCCACAGGTCCTCCCCGCAGCTTCTGTGGAGGCCAGGGACAGACACACTGCAGGGGTGGCAGCAGGGAGGGCTGGCTCCCAGCTCCTCTGCACTCAGCCAACAAGGTCCTGGCCCCCCTGGGCTGAAGAAGAGCAGGCGGCCGCACCCGCCTGGGTTGCAGGGACTCCCTCCCTCCAAACACCCCAAGCACCACTGCTTCCACGCGGGACTTTGGTTAAGATGCCATGCAGCACAAGATGCACCGTTCCTGGCCAGCCCTCAATCCCGGCATCCTGGGAGAATGAAGCAGAATGATCCCCAATGCTAGCCCAGACAGGGCAACTAAGCAACTCAGCAAGACCCTGTCTCGAAGTGCAACGTGGGACAGGGGGTGAGCCTCACTCAGTGCGAAGGCCCTGGGCTCCTCCCCACACTGCAGGAAGAAGGAAACACCATTCCAGCCACGCGTGGAGCATGGCACACATTCATACAGCACAATCCCGAAACCCTTTCACCTGGCAACATTTACTCTGTCCCCATTAACAGGTTCCTGCCAGCCTGACCCCCTGGCAACTGTCTCCTGCCACCCAATGGGACAATCATGTGGGCGTGTACCAGGGGCTCAGGGACACACGGATTACAGCCTTGCTGGGAACGAGTTAGGCCTATCCTTCCTTCCCCCAGCCCCTATCCACCACCATTCTACTTCTGTTCCCTGCGAATCTGAGGCTCTGTCCTTGTAGTGGAGCACCAGCTGTCCCCTCGTGACTGACTTATCTCACTGAGAATAATGCGCTCATGGCTGCTCCATGTTGGGGCAGGTACCAGAACGTCCTTCCTCTTGAACACTGAATGTTATTCCATTGTCCAACAGGCCCCACTCTACCACAGTCGCCCACCCATGGGGGGGTCTGGGGCTGCCTGTGCATTTTGGCTGCAGTGAATGACAGTAGAGCATGAGGGGCTCCTTCCATCCCTGGGTGTAACCCAAGAGGCACAGTGGCTGGATCACTCAGCAATTCCACCCTGACTACTTGGAGGAGCAGGCCCTCTCAGAGACACTGCCACCAGCGCTGCAGTGGCATCCCAATTTCCGGCATCCCCATCAGCTAGCTCCTCATGCTGTTCTGGTTGATCTGAGCAGCCAGCTTGGGCGGGAGAGGCACGAACAGGACTGGTGCCATCTAGAAAGCCCTCTCCGAGACTTGTGTGTCACCTCTCCTGTGCTGTCCCCACCACCATCTCACAGAACCTGCACTCAGAGGCCTCGCGCCCATCTTACAGATGAGGACACCAAGGACCTCTTGCCGTGGCTGCAGGAGAGCCACAGCCAGAGATCAGGGTCCTTCTCTGCCCTGCCCTCCTGCTGCCTTTCCACTGGTCCTCCAGGCCTTGAGGCTGGGAGACAATGAAGCTGGCACTGCTCTGATATATAGAAACATCTGTGAGCTCTACATTCTGACACTGCTCATCCTCAACAAAGCCAGACTCTGCAAGTGGAGGCCACACCCACCCGGGTCCTCCCCAGCTGCAGCCACCCCGAAGGGGGAAGGCTGAGAGAGCACAGCACCCCACCCCATCCCCTACAGGTCCCCAGAATTAGGAATGCAGGGTTGACACTCATGGAAATATGCGTTCCATCCAGCTCCCTACACTGCAGCTGCAGCTCTAGAACTCACCAGCTGGGGTCCCAAGGGCCAACCAGACTCTTGGATTCCCCAGGATGCGGCCAGGAGGCAGGGCTGCCCCCAGCCGCCCTGCGGCCTGCGCAGATGCTGGGGTGGGGTGTGGCCCTTTGGTGTCCACACGTGCGCGGCGGACTGGCTTGAACAATGTTATCATTGTGAGCAGAGGGAGCAAAGGTTCAGGGGCCGGGCAGGGAGAGGACTTGCGATGTGGCTAATTATCTCCAGAGGCGGCCAGCTGTTTGCTTGAAAAGGCCCAGATGCTGGCAGAGCAGGAAGCTCAAATGGCTGCAAGCATCTGTCAGTCTGTCGCTCCATCCATCAGTCCGTGCACCATAAACCAGGCCACCTGGGCCCAGTGTCCGCCTCCTCGGTGCGCGAACTGGGTCCAGGGCTGCTGGGTCCTGTCAGCTCAGCGAAGGGACAGGAGGGGAGAGATGACGGATGCGGTCACAGCCGGGTCAGTGCAGCCCTCTCATCCCACCCTTGCACCCCAGTAGAATCTGCAGACAGCTGTGCTTGTCACAGCTGGGGCCGGGATGCTCCAGGTCCAAGTTGAAGCCAGGGACTTGGCTCAACTTCCAGCAATGCCTAGGACGGATCCACTCGGAAGAATGACACTGGGGACTTAGGGGCTCAGTCACTCAGGAGGTAGTGATAGGCTGGGATCCCCTGAGCTGGTGCCAAGGACCAGCGTGGGCCTCAGAGCAGGACCTTGAGCCCCAAACAGGCAGACTCAAGGGGTCGTGGACCCGGGTGTGGCCCCTCGGCCTCAAGGAGTGACCCCAGGCCTGCCGAGTCCTGCGCCTCCCTCTGCTGGAGACAGATTAGACACAGTGTTCACAAATCCCTTCTGCCCCAGTGTCCTGAAATTCTGACCTCTGTATGGCTTGTCCCAGAGCCTCCGGCCACATGAGCTCTGCACCTGAGAGGTCCCACACGTGCCTGACCACGAGGGCCATGGCCCTCACTGCTCAGCTACGCTAGGTGGTCCCCTTAAAAAAGTATGTTCCCACCATGTGCAGGATGGCACACACTGTAACCACAGCAGCTCGGGAAGCTGAGGCAGGAGGAGCCCAGCTTTGAGCCCAACCTGGGCAACTTTTAGCGAGATCCTATCTCAAAAAGAAAAATGAAAAAGGATCGGGAGTATAGCTCAGGGCAAAGGTCCTGGGTTCAAATCCCAGACTCCTTCCCCTCCAAAAAAAGCTCCATGGCAGCAGCTAGAATTTTATTTTAGACCTGTCACTTTGGCTGCCAGTTCCCCAACATGCATTGAGTGCAGCACACAGGACCCTCACCAGGCCCAGGTCAGCAAGGCTGCAATTGCCCATCTGCCCCCCTGTGCCGCCCTAGGGGGAAGACACAGCCCATGCCACAGTCCCCAGGAGATAGGCTCCGCTCTCCACTCTCTTCTACAGCCTGCCCTAGGGCAGCCAGGGCCCTCCCCTGCACATCTAGGTGAGCCTAGGCTGGCCCCTCTTCCAGATGCTACCTCCAGAGTGTCAGGAGGAGCAAAGGACCAGGACACCAGCTGGCATCCCCACGCCAAGGCCAGACAGGAGAGCAGGTCATGTCTCTGCCACTCCTGGGGACAAATGGGGCCAAGGCTGCCAAGACAGCAAGTCCTGCTACTTCAGAGGCCTGGGGCACAGCACCCACCTGCTCCAGGGCTGGAGCCCCAGGCCACGAACAGGGGCAGGGGCAGGGGCAGCAAAAGTGAGGGCCCCAGGCATAACCAGAAGGTGAGGGCCTGCGGCACATCCGGAAGGCTCGGGGATGTCAGCGTTGTAAACTGGTGCCCATCACTTGCCTGAGACCCGTCCCCAGGAGGATCCCGTCCTCCCACTGAGCGCACGGGGGTTTCCCAGGCAGTCTGTGGAGTGGGAGCCTGGGGCCTGGAGTCTGGAAGGATGCAGGCTCCTTGGGCCTCAGCAGGGACACGGGACCACCCAATCATCGTCAGAGGCTCACCTTCTTCCTTGAAATAGGTGGCGCCCCCTGGCTGTCCTAAGAATTCAGGAGACAACCAAGTAGGTGGTGGGACAGGTGGGGTGCAGGGTGCAGGATAGGAGGTGGGCCCTCCCTCAGCAGAGCAGCCAGAACCCTGGGTCAGCTGGGCAGGCGCAGCTGGTTTAAGGCATTTTAGAAGAAAATCAAATCAAATGAGAATTTATAATCCTTCCTGAGGTCTGGGTTCCATCAACCTAAACTCATTAGGCCCCAGAAGCGCAGGTGCAGGGAAGGAGCAATGGCTCCATGGCCTTCGTCCGATCTGTTCCCACTTCCCCTTCAAAATAAGAGTCTTCTCTAAAGCCACGCTGTGGTCCTGGACCAGAAGAGTGACCACCTGCATTTCTGGACATGACATAATGCAGGGATGTATGGAGGCTGCTCCAGTGGTGGGGGGAGCAGCAGTCGTCACACTCCAAAGTCCCCAGGCAGGACACAAGCACTGTGCTGCAGTGCTTGCAACCTTTCCAGCTCGAGGAGACGGGGGAGGGGGGGTGTCTGGGTTCAGACTGAGACTGCAGCCAGGTTTCCTCGGGCCGTGACCGCGCCTGCGGAGTCACAAGGAGCAGCGTGCAGCTCTATCCGAGCCCTGGCTCCTCTGCTCAGGGCCACACCAACGGCCCTGACCTCCAGCCCAGGAAGGGTGACTGGGCCAGGGCAGGGTGTGGCCTCCGCATCCTCTGAGCTCTGGCCCGTCCCTCTCTGCACACACAGTGTCCCCGAACCCCGCAGTGGGCGGCAGCATTAAGATGCCCACTTCGAGGAACCACCAGGTCAGGATGTGAGCTGCTGTAGAGCCCCGCCCGCGAGCCACGGGGTGACCCCTTCTGCCCCTTCTATGTGGGAGCCCGGTGCTGCTCGGGAGGGACGGAGGCCCCTGGCCCAGGACGCCCCCTCCTCTCCTGCATGCTCCCAGGGTGTGAACCAGGACGCCGCAGGGTGACCCACACAGGTGGCTGCACCAACTCAGTGACATTCTGTAGAGGATAAAGAGAGCCTGGCATGGAAGGGATCTTCAGCAGATGTCAGCGACTAGGCTCAACATGACAATGACTAACACAGCTATAAACAGCCGGGGACACACCCCTGCTCCCCGCCCAGCCACAGGAGACGGCCCGCTGTTTACCCGCACCATCTACCTTCCATGATTCATGCGCAGGCACGTGACCCGACCCACGCGGCCAGCGAGGCTCTCCCTGAAGCTGGGTTCAGTGCCGCGGCTTGGCCATGTCTTCCAGAGCTCGAGTTCTTGTCATTTTTGCCATGACATCCTCACATCAGCTCTTAAATTCATAGGCTGCTTTTTTGTTTCTCTTGCCCTGTGGTCCCAAAGTGGCTGTCATGGCTCCAAGGATCGCATCTGCCTAGAACCACATTCAAGGCAAGAACAGGGACAAAAAGACATAGAGCTCTCTTTGCCCAGTGGCTAACCAACACAGTTCCCTCCTGCTGGCCCGTTCCGTTGATTTCTGCCTTCAGGGGAGTCTGGGAAGGCGGGGAACTGACCATCTCCTCTCCTGGAGGCAGAGGCAGGAAGGTTCAGTGGCAGGCAGGACAGTAGCCCCGCACTCTCGGGACCTTGTTCTTGCTGTCTGGCTCGTCCATCCGAAGGCACAGGGCACCCAAGTCCTCCCTCCCTCTCCTCTGCCACCCCAATCCACGTGGCCAAGCTACCTGACACCTGCTCCAGTGACCCCAGATCAGCCTGCTGCTCCCATTGTGAGGAGCAGCTCCTGAGGACACCCTGACCTCCACCTCCTCGAAGATCCTCCCCCAACCCCAGGTGGTACTGGAGGGTGAACCCAGTACCTGCGCTGAGCTGCAGCTTCAGCCTTTCTATTTTTTGAGGCAGGGGCTTTACTAAGTCACTCAGTTGCCCAAGTTGGGATCTAACTTGAGATCTTCCAGCCTCAGCCTCCCCTATGCTGACATGACAAGCATACCCACCAAGCCTGGCCCAGATGACCTTTTGCCAACTATGAGTACAGGGAATCATGTAGACCCTGTCCCATCCATCTGCCCCAGGGACAAGCACAGGCATGAAGGAGCTACAGCACCACTTACTAGGAAGTGCTGGGCTCTTCTCCCAAGCTGGCCTCCTCCCTCCAGCCGGTGCCCACTGGTGTGGACTCCAGTTCTCGAGGGCTGGCTGTCCCAGCGTACACATCTTCCACCCAGCACAGTCGGCAGCAGCTTGCCCCAGAGGGACTTGAGAATCTCAGGCAGGCCGGCCCACATGGTTAGGAGACCAGCAGGGCTCCTGGGAAAGTTTCTTCTCATCAAACAACTGGCCCTGGGCTGGGTTCCCCGCCTGTCTCTGGAACTTGAGCTCCTATCTGTGTGAAGGGACATGGCCGCCCAACCGACAGGAAGAAGCCTCCTACACCGATCATTCGCGGGTCCTGGACACAATGACTTGGAGTAGAAGGTGGGTGGAGGGTGAGGATGCTGCCCCTGAACTCCCGCCTTGACGCAGGGGCACAGCGCGGGACACTACGGCCACAGCTCATCAACGATCATGAAGGACTCCAGAGCCGCTTCAGAAAGTGTCCAGGAGGGCAGGAGACGCGTGTCAAAAGCAAGATCACGCGTTGTGAGCAGAATGCTGGGCAGTGGGCCTCTTGCTATAATAACTGTTTAAATTTAAACATTCACCATGTTTAGGCCATGCCCATTTTCTGCGCATATGCAGTGTCCTAAACCCAACTGTATGCACAGAAACAAGAGAGAAAACTGACTCCTTCACAGGCAGCTTCATAGCGCCCGCTTCCCACTGTGCCGGCAGAGGCCAGCTGCCCCCCACTTCCCCTGCCACAAGACTCATCCTTATGACCTAGTTCGGCCCATGAGGCTCAAAGAGAAGTTTTCTAGGGGCTTGAGACAAACCAAGCAACACACAAGCAGGAAGAGCTCTTCCAGCCCTTCCTTCCTGTCCTGCTTTGAACCAGGAGCTGTATAAGACTGCAAGGTCTGGGGCTGTAGCAGCCACGTTATAACCATGAGTCATAGGCATGAGGAATCTGGGACTAGGAGAAAGGGCTAAGACGCTCCCAGGTACCTGATATGCTGTCACTGATCTGAAGACAAGCTGCTAAGGGACACGGCGAAGGCTTCTGTGCTGAAGCCTCTCCAGGTATGTGGCCTGTGACCACTGGCTGAGCAGGTTCCTAAATGAATCATGGGCCCTCTCTGAATTAGACCACCACATAGACCTCACAGCACTCCCTGCCCCGGGTGCCTCTGTGCGTCACTGCAACACAGGCCCTAAGCCCAGGCCACTCACTTCACCTCCATGTGCCACCAAAAAAGCAGCCACCTGCCCCTAAAGCTAGGCAAGCGACTTGTCTTCCTCCATCCCTTTTCCTCCCGGGTAAAACTAAATGGGCAGCCGCTCCCCACAGGCATAGCTGGCAGCCACGGCGGGTCCTCGCTCTGCTGGATACGGTTGTACACATCATAGGATGCCAGCAACAAATGCTGACTCCGTGATGGTCCAGGAAACACAGGGAAGACAGGCATCACCCTCAAGCTGGGGCTGGGGTTTGCATGACCCCTGCAGCCTGTTATCAGCAAGGTCTCAGCTCGGACAGGTCCTGACGGCTCGGCACCTCCTCGAGACCCCACAAAAATATCCGGATCTTACACAGCAAGAAGCAACTTCCTAGTACAACAGGTTTTGTCGTGATAAAACCTGCTTCCATTGTGGCCAGGGAGGCATGGTCACACCCTCGGCCACAGGCCTGAGGACCAGGCACACATACTGCCTGCCTCGGCAAGCAGCCGGGCTGCCTGGGGGATTCAACAAGAACTGGAGGACATGTTAGGGAAGACCAGATACACAACACAAGTCTACAGGGGACACCACAGAGGAAGCCAGGAGGCTCAGGGAAAGAGGTCAAGAGTTCAAGTCTAGTGTGCAATGACACTCAGTCAGACCCTGTCTCAGAATAAAAAGGGCTGGAGACGTGGTCCTCCTGGTTTAGCACGACGGTCCTGGGCTCAACAGCCAGTGCCACAAAAGGGGAAACCACACCTACAAAGGCTGTGTCCTCCCTGCCTGTGGGACAAGCAGCAAGGCACAGAGGCAGCCAGAAGTGGGGATCACGGGTGCCCTCAAAGCCTGGACGGTCTGGCCACAGAGCCAGGTTTAAGGACACCGCTGTCACTGTGCGGTGACAGCACCTTCGTAGCACACCCTTGGGGAGCTGTCGATGAAACTATTTAGACCTGGCCATCGGAATTTCCCGTGGGTCTCTGTTGGCTTAGAATACCCTTCTTTTGTTTTTCTTTCACTGTTTGAAAAATGGGGTAGGCCGGGCCCGGCAGGATGGCTCAGTGGTCTAAAGCGCCTGCTTGGGAAAGCTTAGGCGCCTGCAGGGACCACAGTTCGATCCCCAGCACCACATGCTACGCCAGCCCTGCCCTCAGGGGAGGCTGAGCCGGCCATAAAAATAGATAAATAAACAAACAAGCAAAAATTCTGAAACAAGAAAAAAATTTTTAAAAATAAAAAGCAGATCTTAAAAAAACAAAAAAGAAAAAAAAAAAAAAAACATCTTGGGGCCCGGCGGGATGGCTCAGTGGTCTAAAGCGCCTGCTTGGGGAAGCTTGGGTGGCTTCAGGGACCACGGTTCGATCCCCAGCACCACATACTGCGCCAGCCCTGTCCTCCGGGCGGGCTGAGCCAGTTATAAAAATGAGTGAATAAACAAACAAAGGTTCTGAAACAAGAAAAAAAAAAATAATAATAATAAATAAATAATTCTAAAAAAAGTGGGGTGGGCCGAGGCCAAAGCAAGCAGGAAAGGCTATTTGGGCCGGGAAGCCTCTGCCTCCCTGCAAAGCCCCTTTTGTCCCCCAACATTACTGCCTGGTTTCCTCTGGGGGTCCACAGCCTCCTGTCCCCCATGAGCTCCGGGGGTTCCCAGTGGGGCTCCCCAGAAGGGTTGGCTGACTGCATTCCGTGCTCCTTTCAGCTGGTGAAGAACCCTGCCCTCTGGAAGTGCTGTTTTCCTGGAGGCCAAGGCTCCCAACAAGCTCAGCTGGCGACGAGTTGCCCTCTATCAGTGGTTCTCAGTGTGAGGGCTATGCCATCCCCTGGGGGACATTCAACTGTGTCTTAGAGACCTACCTGGTCCTCATAACTTGGAATGGGACTTCCAAGTGACAGTAAGTGATAAGCCAGGTCCCACAGTGCCCAGGCTGGGAAATTGGCTAGACCTGCCTGCAAAGGCCACTTCTAAGCTACTAGAATTTCAACCTCAAGGGCCCCCAAGATTTCTATTCTCCCTTCCAGACCCTCCCCTGAGCCTGTCCCACCAGCACGTTAAGATAATTAGGAGCCAGGAACTCAGCAGGCACCAGGCAAGTAGCTTCATTTATTGTTTCCCCCTCAAGGAAATGACCAGCCAGTGCTGCCTCCATCCTATAAACATTTACTAGCCTGGAAGGTTCCACAGCCCCACTGCCATTTTTAAGGGCTTCCCTCTCCACGAACGTAAGAAGTCAGCCAGAAAATGGAACTTGAGACAGGCGGGGTGGTGGGGATCTTTTTCGAAGTTCGGGACAGGGCAGAGCACCAAAAGGCACCCCCAGCGCTCTTTCTTCTCTGTAAACAAATGGCTGCTTTATACTGGTGTCTCACCCACAGGCAGAGTTTTAAAGGGCTCAGGTCGGCTTCGCATGTGCTCCCTGGATGACAGTCATATTAATGAGTCTGAAGATCGGTCTGCTACTGGCCTGTGGGGTACAATACCCCAGCACACTCTGGGACAGGCCTCCTGGTGCCAGCTCTGGACAGGACAGAGCCACAGCACCTGGCTGAACATGTGCCTGTCATCTCCAGCCGAAGGGATTTCTGCTTTGCTGGGAAGTGGGGAGAGATAATTACAAAGAAGAACATAGCCGGAAAATGTCACCAATACCCACTCAGCTATCCTAAGAGTGAGCCAGGATGCTTGTTTTCTTTTCCATTGCTAAGATCAGATCCTCGAGTGCCATAACCATGGGCTAACTTCCTGGGCCTAACCTCCTCAGATTGGCCTTGAACTTACAGTCTTCCTGCCCCGGCCTCCTGAGTAGCTGGCATTACAGGTGTGTGCCACATCCTGCCCCGCTGTTGTTGTTATTTTAAAAGCTCCGCTGGTCAATAACTTTAGATTTAGAAGGAACTGGCAGTTGGCACACAGAGATCCCGCCTGGACCCACAACCAGCCCTCCCTATTTAAGCGTTGTCTGGCCATAAACATGGGACATCGGCAAACACTAAGAAACACACACCGGTGTGTGATGCTAAGGACACACCAGACTGTTCTCAGAATACACCGGTTTTCTGCAACATCCTCAGTGCATCTCTTGGAAGTTTCTTACTATTTAAAAACACAATCAATGTAACAGAATCCAGCTGCTGTCACCCTGAAGACAGCGGGTGAGTCCCCACATTGCTTTTATAGTCTGTTCCCACAGTGGGACACACACACACAGCAGACAGTTATACCCCGAGCACCCTCTGCTGCCAGATGCATGAGAGCACCTCTCTCACAAGCTCTCTCTGCCCTTCTAGTTGGGCCCACCCACCTCTGCTCAAACACAAATATTTCGGAGGTGCACTGTAAAGCCACGTGCAACAGACTTCTGAGGGCCTACGATGAGGCCTGATTCTGGATTCATTCACACATAGCTTCTTGAAGCAGTGCTACTAAAACATTCATCTGAGCTGGGTATAGTGGCACAAACCTGTAATCCCAGCACTGGGAAGGCTTGAGGCAGGAGGATCGTTGGGAGTTCCAGACCAGCCTGGACTACAAAGGAAGCTCAACACTAACCTGAACTGCATAGCAAGACCCTGTCTCAAAAGGACAATAAGTAAGTAAGTAAGTAAATAAATAAATAAATAAATGATCTGTAGCTGTCTTGATTAAATGCCTTGTGCGGGGGATTCAGGGTGCATGTAGGACCCCTCACATGGCACACAGGGCCCTGTGCCCTGAAAATTCTTTTCAAGCTATAAAGGGAGAGGCGAGACCAAGAGAGATGGCACTGCAGGTCGACCACTGCTGCTGAAAGATCTCAGCCTCCACAGCACCGCCCAGATGAGTCCGGAGGCCCATCAGGTCAGGGACTGTCTGTATTCAATTCTGAGATTCAGCCCCTTGAGATCCTGTGTGGAGGAAGAAGTGGCCCTGGGGAGCACAGCTCCTGCACTGAGGAAAGGCCTAGGAGTGGACTGCAGCCTGCACCTGCCCAAGAAACAAGAACAGTGGCCTTGTTCACTGTTACAGGGGGAAGCTCTTGATTCTGTTCAGGGTTGGTCACACCAAAGCCAAAGCTTGATGAGATGGAAGCTTCTAGAAACACTGGCCTCTACCAGAAGGGGGGTAATTCCTCAGGAATAGACAAGAGATGTGGAAAACATATTAATATGTAACATGATAACCGTGAATTTTAGAGATAACCATCATCCAACAAACTGCATCACAGATAAGTGAGGGGACAGATGACAGCCAACCTTAGGCAGCCAGCAGAGCAGGCAGTGCCCTCTGCCATTTTTCCTGGGGTCCCACCTTTCCATGCATGGGGATCACAGTCACTTCAGGTGGAAATTCAACAAGTTAAAGCCTCATTCCACTGGCCTTCTCTCCAGTGAGGGAAGGCATTCTGAGGACCCAGACCCTTGCCTCTGTACACAGAGACCCCATCTGCTCACCGAGCAGCCAAAGCTCTGTGATGTTAAGGTCCTGAGCTCACAGGCTTCTTTGTCACCATACACTTATTTCCACCTACGCTGACTCGACAAAAGACCCAAATGATCTGAATTTGGGGCTGAGCATTTAGATCCATCATGCTAGGCTGGCGAGATAGCTCAGCAGACTAAGCACCTACTTAGGCAAGCACAGGGACCAGGGTTCCGCTCCCCAGCACCACATGCCACAATAGGCCCGCCCTCAAGTGTGCTAAGCAGGCCACTAAGACTGGGCATGGTGGTACACGCCTGTGCTGGGGAGGCTGAGAACAAGAGGATCACTACGAATCCAATCTGTGTAGTGAGGCCCTGTACCAAATACCCTGTAAATTAAAAAAATAGATCCACCATGCCAAGCTGCTGACCCAACTTGGCGATGCAAAGGACACTCTATCAGAGCACATTTCAGTGAGAACAAAGTGACATTTATATCGTCTGTTCATTAAAATTGTTTCCACTGACATTAAAATCACCTCCATAAAGATCAAGTAAAATGGCTATCAATCATTGAACATGGAAAATGTAATTTTTTCCGCTTTAGGGACTCCTCCTTCAACTCCTATTTTCACCTGCGACAGAAGTGGTTACAGAACTTACTTCGACTTGCGCGTAATTTACTCAAGGGTATGGCCAGATGGTCCTCACCCAATTCATGCACACACAGAGCCAACAGATGGGCACCTGCTACACCCTGCACACCTGTGAGACAGTGCCGCCGCAGGCCAGGAGGGACACCTGGAAAAGCCTCAGAGAACAGGCCTTTATCGGCGGCCAAAATGCCAGCCACCAAAACCGCAAAAAGTACTGGCTGCTTCCATGCGCCTGCGAAGCTGCTGAGAAGCGAGTGCAGCAGCTGGAGGCTGAGCTTCACACCAAGTGCTTAACTTAGGGTCCTCTCCCCCACCTCTCCAGCTACCTGAAAGTAAGCAAGAGGCTGGAATTACAAGACCGGACAGGCCTTGGGCCAGTGCTTTGGGACAGGCGAATCCTCGGTGGTGGAAACGTGTGTGTTTCCATTCACAGCCAAACTTAATTAAGCCAGACAATATAAGATTGAAACTTGAAAGCTACTCCCAGGAGACAGACGTGACCGACCACGTGACCTCTGCGATGCTGAGACACTGCATTCCTGCTAAGTCACATTTTTTCAAGCTCTACAGGAAGAGCTGTGGGAATTTAGGAGAAGCCCCGGGTTGTCCTCAGGTCTCCAGAGACTCTTAAATACACCGACTCCGCACGCAGCCTTGTTGATGTCCTCTCCCCACAAGTGACAGGAGAGGAAGGGCTGCCCTGCACCTGCTCCAATAGAAAGCAAGAAGTCTCGACTATGGTCCGTTAATGATTGCTTCACGCTTGTCATTCCCTGGAAGGGAAAACTATTTGTATTTTGACCGGCTTCCAGAAAGGGATGGGGAGAAATACTTTAGTAATAAGATGCTTAAAAATGACATTTTTTCACTTGTGGATATTTGCTGATTTAGAAGTGCAAAGATTGTAATATAGAGAGTTCTGGACCCCCTCCCCTCAGTGTCCATCTCTCAAACAGTGATTTTCCCCTACCCCCACAGATGGAACCCAGGGCTTGACACACACTCAACAAGTACTCTACCATTCTGCTGCACCCCCAGCCCTCTGACAGTCAACTTTTAAAATAGATGCCAAACTCGAGAAAAAGATTTAGCACTGCCCTGTATTAATTTTCAAATGAATTTGTGCATCCACTAAGATCTCATTGGTCTCTGGGCCCGGTGTGGTGGCGGACGCCTGTAATCCCAGCACCTGGGAGACTGAGGCAGGAGGATCAGTGTGAGTTCAAGACCAGCCAGGGCTACAAAGGTGAGCTCAAGGCCAGCCTGAACTGCATAGCAAGACCCTATCTCACAAAAAAAAAAAAAAAAAAAAAAAATCCTCATTGGTCTCTGAAAGAGGAAAAAAGGCTTGCATGTATAACCCTCCCGCCATCTTTACCATCACATGGTTAGGTTCGGTACTTAAAAACTGAAAGTTAGACTAATAAGCCAGAGTGAATATTGATCCAGCCCCGCCAATACCCTCGAGAGCTATCATTTATTAGATAGCAGCTATGTGCCAGATTCAGCACAGGGTACAAGACGTCACCTTCTTGAGAGCCTGTTGAGGGAAGGATTATTACCCAGCCTTCATGCAATGAAGACACAAACCCAGAGACTCAAAGTCACACAGCAAACAGGCAACTGAGCAGTATTTAAGAGAATCACTGTGGACTCTGGTGCACCCTTTCTAGCCAAGCCACACCCACTGCTGTCACCAAGGACTTCCGTTACACTGCGGTGAAGCCCCCCCAACCCCCACTCCATATATCACCCAGAATTAGCTGCAAAGTGTCAGGAAACTTGGCTAGGCGGCCCCAAGCCTCAGTGAGGACCGAGGGCTGGAAGCCTTCACTCTGAAGCCCTTTATAGAAAGCCGCGGTTGGCAGCCCCAGCTCCTGCATGGGAACAAATTAACATTGGCATTCCAAACACAGGAAAGGAAGGAAATTGGAAACACAGTTTATACTTGGCCAGCTCTTTGAAATACTGTACCATGCTACCGACATCAATTAATGAAAAGCAGGCTTGTGCTGAGAAGCTCTGGTTTGGAAATGCATTAACACACGTTAAACATGTTTGTACAGGAACCCGATTATAAGCGCCCCGGCTCCAAACAATAAGGCAATCACAGTAGGACTAGTGCTTTCCGAGTCGTCATTAATTCAACCCTCTCCATGAGGATCAGCGGAGGCTTTGCGCTGCTCCCTGCAACAACGCCTCCCCACGCAAATGTTCATAGGGTGGCGCAGGATGGATCCGCCAAGCCTCCCTCCCCTCGGGAAGTGTCAGGCTGCTCGCGCTCCTGCCGCCCCCTCAAATCATAAACACTCCACTACTCCGGAGAGGAAAAGCACACACAACGAGGTCCTGGTATTCATTGGCATCACTGCTTCACATCGGATTGGAGCGATTTCTTTCCTTTTTTTTTTTTTTTTTTTTTTTTTCTTTTTTTTTAAACTATGAAGTATCTGTTCCATATTAAGAAATACCAACCCGCATTTTCGTCAAATAGTATTTGTCAAATGCCATTTGCTGCAAAACCCAGAATTCTATCCCCACTGAACACACAGCTAATCCCGACCAGCTCACATAATAGCCATGGCTGTACACGGGATCATTTGCAGCGAGTGAGCCCTCTTGCCTCCATAAACGGTTGCAGGATGGGGAAGGAAAGCTCTGGAATAAATAAAGCACTGTGCTGCCCCGCTGCCCAACACAAAGGACCTCGCACAGGCTGGCTAGACAGACTCCGAGTCTACCTAAAGAGCTTGGCAAGAATGCTTGTGGAAGAGACCAGACGTGGGGGTGAATCTTCACGGTTCCAACGTGCAATAGAAAGAACCAGCCAATTTCGCAGCAGGCCCAAGACAGTGCTTGCTGCGCAGACAGACGCACCTGCATCTTGGCATCTGGGGTCAGGGTTTTGGACGTCACTGGCGTCCCCTCCCTGCTCCATTCACATCAACCCTCAACTCCCTGCGGATCTGGGATGTCTCAGGCTGGAGCCATGGGCATGTGTGAAGTTAAATGTGTTATCATTTTCACCACAAATTAACAGTTTCTATGTAAATATTGGCATTTCCTCACCCCATAGAGGCCAGAGGAGGCAAAACGGGATGGCGCACTTGATTTAAACTAATTAAAAGCAGAGGGCTGTGCAACTCAATATATTGATTTTACCAGTGGGACTTAAATCTTTTATAATAAGTGTACACAGCTGGGGCGCTTTCGAGCCACCACGCTTGGAGGTTAATCCTCACATTCCTTCTGACAATAACATGACAGGTCCCACACATCCCTGCCTGTGCCCTAACCCCTGGCGACACCGCCAGAGAACATTAAGGCGAAGCTTTGCAGTGCCAAGCCAAAACGCCAGTGTGTCAACAGCCCCAGCTAAGGCTGAACAGGGACTGAAAGAAAAAAACGCCTGTGGCCAGCAGCTGGTAAGACAGGGCCCTCCTTGCGCTGCTCCACGCAAGGGCTGGGTGCAGGAGGGCGGGGCAGGGCGCACAAGGGCGGGGCGGGGCAGCGCTAGGACACTCTGATTCTTGCATTGGGCCAAATATGACCTTACCGCACAGGGGAGGGTAAGATATTAAAGCGATATGGGTGATCAATCACCCGCGATGGGGCTCTCCCTGGAATGAAGTCATCCCTGGTCTCCACACGCGGTGGACAGGGGCTATGCGCTCATGTCGCAGGTATGCCGGTGTTCAGGGACCGTCCCCCAGCTGTGTTTATCTGGGCAAGAGCTCAAGAGCCGCCGAGGTAGGTCCCTGCCCTTGCGAGCTACATCTCAGAAGTGCTTTCTTCTTCCATGCGCTCAAAAAATAAAAATAAAAATAAAAATTTGAATCACCCCCTTTGATTGCCCTCAAAGCAACTTCTGAGTCGCTTCCCTTATCCCTCAACAGGGACCATGTCGCAACCAAATGACAAGCCTGGAATAAAAGCCAAAAATAGCCACTTGAGCTGGCATCAGGGTTCAGCCTTACCCTGCCTCAATCCAAGAAGGGAAATATACTATATAGATGATCCCAAAAGTTCAAATCTGGGTCACATATATCCTTGGGAAAAGGGGAGGGGGAGATCTTTGATTTATAGAAGCAGGAAAATGAGGTTTAGAAGAAGTGATCTTGAAAGGGTTACTAAAAACACAGCTGTTGGTATCCTCCTGTAGCAGAGGCGCTGTGCAGAGAAAGAGCGAGAAGAAAGAAGGGGAAGCCTGTGTGACATCTATATTAACCTCTGGCTGCTTACCAGTGCGGGCCGCGCTCCGGGCTGGAATGTGGGGCAGCTCCTTCCAAATTATAACACAAGCCAGGTTACAGCTGCAGATGCCTGTAGTCATGCTCCACAGAGCACTCCCTGAAGGACGTTTTTAAACTGTAACAGAATCTTTTTCTAATACTCGACAGTGGTAGGGCCTGTTCTGAAGGGGCAAGAGGAGAAATCTTAATGCCAAACACTTGTCAAGAAAAAGGACAGCCAGATGGTAGAAGGTTAAAAAGAAAAAAAAAATCAAAAATCGAACTGCACAGCCTCTCCCACTCTCTGGGTGCGTTAACAAAAGCCACTTTTATACGCTGCCTCCAATAATGATAGGTTTCCAACTTTCTCTCTTTTAATTTCACTTCAAAGATTAAACAAATTTCATCCCTTCATAACCCTGCCCAGAGATAAACCCGAGCCGCATGTCTCCTGCCAGCCGGCTTCCTTAGAAGATTCCAGAGAGTTGCTGGGCTTTCCAAAGCAGAGTGATAAGGGCTAATGGCTAGATCCTCTGTGGGATCCCCATTGCCTGGGGATTATTTAAAAGTGGGTAGCCTGTTTTGAATTCCAAAATTAAGTCTGCATGGAGGAGTCAGGGGCTTTTTAATCCAAACCAGTTTATAAATCTTGCCAGTGAACTTAAGGGAAAGCCCCAGTAGAGTGGCTCAGTGGCCTTACTTGAGGCTGTACGGTTACAGGCTGATCTCTGTCACAAGGTGCAGTTCACTGTCCGCAAGTGAGCACCTGGTTTTGTCGTAAATTCCTCTGCAGTTTAGATCCTGCTCACACTGGCAAAAAGCTGGAATTCCAAGGAGGACGACTTACAGGAACAAAAACCAGTTTGGCTGCAGACAGAAGGGTGAATAAAAGCACCAGGTCTGCAAAAGCCTTCAAAACGCAGGCCGGGTCCCCATGCAGGCAGGCCTGCAGGACACAGCAGAAGAGCGTGGAGGGGGAGGGGCGGCACCGGAAGGCAGCTTCCAGGATCCTCTCTGTAGGCCCCCGTGGCCAGAAACAGTACCAAGGAGCGATTTCCCAGGAATAGGTGTGAGAACCACCCCAGCTTCAGAACACTTTGTGTATTACAGATCAACATGTTTGCAGTTTAAAGGCACACCGTTTTCCTCTGCAAGCTCAGCCTCCTCTGGACAAATCTCTCCAGCCCCAAATCCACCTCCCTATCCCCCCAGTCCCTACTAGGGAGAAACTCAGAGCTGCTCACAGAAGGGACAGGCAGTTAATTCCTGTGCAGCTACAGAACAGAAATCAAAGGCCACTCTCAGAAGCACCTACAGGAAGCCTCTTGCCAAACTCCAGATCTGCCCCTAACTAATTACCTTGAGGTTAGGGACAGAAAGAGAAAGAAAACAAGGTCGGTGCACTCTGTCAAAAGCTACTCTGCCGTCTAATTGGGAGTGATGTCCCAGAAAGCTAGACTGGAAAAGTCAGGAGGGTCCCACAAAGCCCAAAGTCAGCCCAACCAACTGAGAGGCGCAGACAAGCCGGTCTTTGTCCTTTCAAGATGAAAGTCATGGATTGAAAGGTGTGTGCAGGGTCAAGGAGAAAAGCTGTCCAGCTGTGGCCTTCCCCAGCAAGCCTCAGCTCACTCCCAAGGCCATGGGGTGAGCATCTGCCCTGCCCCACGTTCCAGGCAGCACCCAATGAGCCCCTGGGTCCTTGTCTGAGAGACAGGAGCCCTGGTCTGGCCACCATGCCACCAGCGGAGAAGCATCAGGGCACTCACTGCACTGGGTTCGCAGAGTGCTCAGAAGCCAGAGCTCACAAATACCTCTTTAACGACCCCAGCCAGGCTAGGAAAGCAGCCGCTGGGACCCACTGCCTTCAGTGGGAGTCAAGGGAAAGAACAACTGGAGATGCCATAAATCCCCCACCAGAGGAAAGGCCCTGGCGCACTCCCACCTCTTCAGGGCCACGCAGTTCAGTGTTCATTCATGTATTGATAGGTACGTATTTCAAATTTTTTTTAGTTTCTGCTATAGATAATAAAAACATTTAGCAGTACCACCCTGCAGGGCATGGTGGCTCAGCATGCCTGGAATTCTGGGAGGCTGAGGCAAAAAGATCACAGGTTCAAGCCCATCCTGGGAACTTAGTAAACTAAGCAGACCTGTCTGAAGACAAAAAAATAATAACAATTAAACAAGAGACTGGAGATGTAGCTCAGTGCGAAGTATCTGGGTTCAGTTCCCAGTATAGAAAAAAGAATTACACAATGAAAAAAAACAAACTCGGGTTCACATTTTCCCCACCCTCAAGTGTAACCCCCCCCCAACCCGTCACAGGGTCTTGCTCCAATGGAACCCAAGTGATGCCCAAACAGCGCAGATCGGCACCTTGCTTCTTCCCCCCACCTCACACATGTAGGAAGATCGATCTAAACCTGGACACTCAGAGCTGCTTCATTCTTCACTGGCTGCTTAGCATAACTTAAATCTCCATCTCCATCTCCCACAGCGGCAGACAATGGCCTCCCAGGAACTGCGGACCTTATCTGGAGCGGAAAGCATTAGGGTAGATCCCAGCCTCCTAAACCTCCTTCCGTGCTCCAGGTGCCCAGCGCCGTGCTGCGTCACTATTGTCTCCAAGTTGACACAGCGCCCGTGGGCGTGTTTGCTGTTTCCCCTGGGTTCGGGTTTTCGCAGCAAGTTACACAGGAAGAATGAAAGCGGCCCAGAAACAGCATTATCAGGGCGTGTTATCTCGAAAACCAAATATTTGATCCGGAGCCCTACAGCGCGCTGCCGGGGGTGAGTTTGAGCGAGTCTGGCGAAAGTGCGCGCAAAGAAGAAGGGGGGCTCCTGGGAGCCGCCGCGGCTCCGGCCGCGCCTCCCCGCTGGGATCTTGGTGGCTCCGGGCGGGATCTGTGTCCCCTAACTGCCCAGAAAGCCTCCGCCGTGAGGTCTCGCACCACCCAATCGCAAAACCCCGCAGTCTGCGCCACACGTGATAAAACTCTGGAAATGGATTCTGCCTGCCCGGGACCTATCATTAAATATTTAAAATAGAAAGCTTTCAATGGCATCGTTTCTTCCCCGGCTCCGAGCGAGGGCCCAGAGGTGGGCATCGGGTGTCGGGGAAGGGGCCCCGGGGCGCGCGGGCCCGCACTAAGCCGAGGCGGGCGTACGGCGAAGGGACAGGTAGGCTTGCCTGGGCGAGGAAGGGTATGCGAAGGCCGCGACCCCTGGGACAGGCCGCGCCGGGAGCCGCCGAGGAAAGGCGGGAAGGCAGCTTCGCCGAGAAGGGCGCTTTAAACCCAGGTGTCGCGGGCCGCGCCGGCCAGGGACAGCTCACATGACCCAACCGGTGCTTTGAACTGAACCGCAGCCGGGCCCGCACCTCCTGCCTTACAGATAGGCGGGCGACAAACCTTGGAAGAGATCTCCGACGGTACCCCCTGCAGGTCACCCCCACTGGCCAGATGCGCCCCGCCCCCTACCTGGGGCGCACGCACCGCTGGACTGGGCTGGAGACCCTTGCGGAGGCGCTGAGGTTTTGCAAACAGCCAAGAATAGAAAGATGGACCCGCTGGAAGTAAGAAGAGGCCCCCCTCCCCATCCCGAAGAACCCCTGAGACGCGCGGTCCCTCCCGTGTACCCCTACCCCCACCCCCATCCCCATCCCGCCGGGACTCACCGAGGTTGACGAAGCTCATGACCATGTCAGCGTCGGTGAGGAAGTGGCTGTCTTGCAGGCTGGCCAGTGGAGGACCCTGGGTGCTGAAGACGGCCTTGTAAGGGTAGGAGAAGCCCTGGCCGTCGGGCCCGCCGCCCTCCTCCACCGCCATGGCATTGTACAGGTCCAGCATGAACATGGGCGCGGAGTTGTGTTTGCCCTGGAGGTGGGGGCGCGGGCGGTGGGGCAAGCCCAGGATGGAGAGGATCTCACGCTGCATCTCCCGCCGCTCTTGGCTGCGGAGGCGCCGGTGGATGAAACTCGAGTGCACCTCGTTGTCCAGGCTGAAGTCGCCTAGGGCGGAGCGCAGCAGGAACAGAGGCGCCCAGAGCGCTACGAAGCTGTGCGGCGCCGCGGCGCGTAGCGAGCGCACGTGCATCGCGCCGGCTCTACCCACGTCCCGGGCTCTGGGCGCCCGGGCCCGCGCCGCCCCAGGTGGCAGAGGGGGGCAGGCGGCCGTCCAGGCCGCTCGGTCACTTGCTGCAGACTGGTCCCGCTGCGCCCGCGCCAGACATGGCCACTCCCCGGCCGGCTGCGCGCTGCCCGGACCCCCGCCCTCTGCTCGGCGCTGGCCCGGGGCTCTTCGCCCCGCACTCGCCCGGACGCACTACAGGGCTTGGAGACCAGCTCAAGAGAGTCAGCGAGCGAGCGTGCGAGCGAGGAGGCGGGCGCGGGTGGGAGGAGCACCCAGCAAACCTAGGAGTCCGAAGAGCTAGTGCCGGGAGGCAGCGAGGCGGCGGAGGCGCGCTCTTTCCTCCCGCTCTCCTCGCGCCCTCGCCCTTGGGCGCCGGCGACCCACGTTCTTCCCACCTCTGGCGCCAAGAGCCGCCGCCCAAGATTGCTCTTCCAGACCTACGCGCCCAGGATCGCACGGGAGGCCGCAGTGGAGTGAGACGCTCTGGGGCCGGGACAGAGGAAAAGCAGGAGGACGGGCTTCCAGGGCCCCTCCCGCGCCCGAGGCCTCCCACCTGCCTTCGGCCCCGCCCTTCCCCCCGGCCGTGCCCAATGGGTTCATTCATTCCTTCCCTGGAGCTCCGCAAATATTTACCGAGTGCCCACCCGGTGCTGGTGCTGGGATGGGCGCCCTGAGGATGAGGAGGCAGCAATTCCAGTCGGCCCTGCCCTCCTGGACCTGCGGTTGGGACAAGAAAGGAGGCCCGGGCGACCGGTGGGATTCTGACCTTAGTGGGAATAGCTGGTGGCGGCGGAGGAAGCGCGAGACCCGCGAAAGGATCCCCGGAGGCGGGGATCTTGAGTCTGCTTAGACCTCTGCGCCCACCCCACCGTCCCATTTACTGCAGCCACGCTGACCCCTCCGCTCCAGTCCCAGTGTCTGCAGTGCGCCCCCTGCCCCCTGCCCCCACCCGCCGCCTCTGGAGTGCCATTTTCTCCCCAGGGACCTCAGACCAGCGGCACTAAGGTGGCTCCCTCCAAGACCCAACCCACGCACCCTTGCTGTATTTCCTATAACTTTTCTCACTGTGGCAATGTATGACCTTCCCTGTCCTGTGGCCCTCCCTAGAGATCCAGTGCCCTGGAGGCCCAGACTACCCAGCATTGCCCGGGCCCTTGTGCCCAGATTTCCCTGAGCCAGAGCCACGAGGGCAGAGCGTATTTGTTGGTCGAGTCAATGAGGTCTGTGTGAGCTGGGGATTTTTCCCCACCTTATGGGAGCGCTTTGGGACCCTATATTTGTCCCTACCCTCAGCCTGGGACAGGTATCCACGCCTGCCACTCTGCTCTTCCTTGACACCAAGCTGTGCCTGAGGGATGGGCACCAGGTCTTCACTGGCAGTTCAGGCCCAGGCCTGAAGTTTGCCCAGCCCTCGTTCTTGGCCCCAACCCCTCTGTTCATCTCCAAGGTAAGCCCCTCCCCCACACAGAGGCCTGGACAACTCAAAGCTCCCTTGTCCCCTGTGGTGGGAGACGAAATGAATCACTGCTGAGGGGGCCTCAGTTTCCTCATCTGTAAAAATAAGTAAAATGGGCCTCAACCTGGTGGATAGCTGGGGTCTGTGTTCCTGCCCTGTGCCCAGCCATCCTGAGGCTGGACTTACATGAAGTAGGGAGTTTGGAGTGCACTGTGAGGGCTGAGTGTGGGAAAGGTGCTTTTGGGGTGACCCTTGGGTGATGCCCCGCTTGGGGGCTGGCTGGTCACCCTCCACAACAGGTGATGGAGAAAAGAGTGGCCTGAGGCCTGGGCAGGTAGCCTCGGGGCCCCAAGCTGCAGGATGCCTCAGTCCCCTGCTACGGGGCAAGGTCCTCCAAGGTTGTGCAGCTGGCCTGCCCCACTCATCCCCAGTTGCACATGGGTGTCGATGCAACCACATAGGCCTGCACCCTCATAGCACTGTACTGCAATTTCTACTAAGAGGCCCCCCACCCCGTTTTCATTTTGTACCCACACAGCCAGTCACAGTGCCAAGCACACACTGAGCAGGAGGGCACAGCCCTGAAAGGCCCTGAGTGGTGGCCCCTATGGAGGAGACGGGACAGTTAGCTGGTGCACTTCGGAATAGGAAGGGGGAATAGGAATAGGAAGGGGGACAGTTCTGCCCTTTGCTTCTTCCCAGAAAAGATTCAAAGGAGGTGCCTGTGAGGGTGGAGGACATGGGAGTGTGCAGTGAGGCATGACCCAGGGGCTGCTGGGGAGATGGTGGCCGCACCACTGACTTCCAGGGTCTTAAGTCACTCCAGCCTGTGCTAAGTGACATTAGGGGCAAGGCGAGACAGAAGTGACCAGCCCTCTGGGAGAGCTGTCCCTGTCCTTCCCCCGGCCCCTGCCCCTGCCCCTGCCACAGTGAAGCTGTACCACCTCCAATGCCAGCTGAGATGAAGGAGGCTGCCTCCTTTAGAGTCCACGGTGAAAATGCAGTAGAGTGGCTTTGCCCAGCACACTTCTGGGTGTTAAGGGATCTCCATCTTTGGGGCCCAACTATCTAGAGAAGTCCTGAGGGCAGGACTCTGGAGCCTCCTTGCTGCATACCTTACCTGAGCCCACCTGGGCTGGCACATAGCAGGGGCTCCAAAAGTGCCTGTTCAGAAGCCCTGGGGGGTCCTGGGCAGGCACCCAAGGAGCCTCCCTTAGGCCCCCTCAGCACAGGGTGCCTCAGAGAAGCCATCTTTGCCTCTGAAAGCTAAAGTGACACCACACTCCTCACATCCAGGACCTGGAGAGATAAGGTTCCCTCTGAATTCTCCTACCCTCTACTTAGCCTTATCTCTGCAATCAGGCTGGGGGAGGGGTGGCCTCTTCCCTGTTTCCTCCAGGAGGAGTCCCCAAGACCACAGCAGGCCCTCAGCAAATGCTGGCTAGGTGAGTGAGTGCAGACTGCCCGGCAAGGGGTAGTCGGGCCTGTGAGCCGAGCCCCCTCCCACGAAGGCTTTGCCACGGGTTGGCCAAGGCACTGGTGGCAGGTAGCAGCCTGGGTTCCAGGAGAGTGCCCACCCCTTGCTATCCTTGGCTCAACCCCTTCGGCTCTGTAACATGCACAAGGGTTTCAACCCCTCCTTGCCTCAGTTCCCCCATCTGTGTGTAAAAGGGAGTCACTCAGAGCACCTCACGCCCAAGGTCCTTATGAGGATCCTGAAGTTAATTCAACCCCTGTGAAAGGCGTTTTGCTCACAGCTTGGGGCGCAGTTGCCACCCAGGCCTCCTGAGGTTAAAGATGCAGACAAGACATTTGCAGGATGAGCTGCTTTATGCCCATGCAGAGAAAAGCAGTGTTACACAGAGAGAGCACGCCCAGCCCAGCAAGGTGACATCAGAGATGAAAGGGTAGGCCTGCATTCCAATCCACTTATTGTCCCCAGCCCCCACCCCAGTCCAGCCAGGGCCCAGGAACTCCCTGGGGGCCTCTCTCCTTTCCCCAGCAGCCTCAGTTCCAGGCCCCCACCCACACACCCCCAGTGCAGAACCGTTCCCCAAGCCAGGGCACCCAGCACTCAGTCCCGGGGTGGTAATCGGATCTGGCCCAGTCTGCTGCACACCTGGGGCCTCTGTACCCAAATGAAAGAGGCCCAGGGAGGCGGTAAGGGCCATTATTGTGCCTGCACAAGGCCCAGGGCCACACCCCTCACCAGGCAAGGAGTTTCCACCTCATCCACCACCAGTCACATCTTGTGGGAGTGGTTTTGGCCAAGTCAGCTTGTGTCTCCAAGGTGATAAAGAGAAGAAAAGAATTCTGCTGACACATCCATTGCCTGGGAGGTGGGGAGCATCCCCAGAACTCCCACTTCATTTGCCCAAGAGGAAGCTCCGTTTGCCCTGGAGGCTGGCTGCAGGGTGCCTGGCTCAGCCAGGGGCTTGGAGACTGTTCTCACTGTGCACCCCACAAGACCAAGGCCAGCCAGTTGGATCCTGAGGTCCCAGCAGGAAACTGAGGGCCTTGGCTCTGTGCCCAAAGGTGCCTGCAAGTCTGATGACGGCACTGTTCCAGCACACCTGTAGCTAAATCCTCCTCCCGCCACGGCACTGGAGCTCTGGCTTCCTCAGTAGTGCTCCTCCTGGGATGTTCTTCATGCACTTCTTAAGCAGTAGTGTACAGGACTCCACATCCACTATTGGTCTTAAGCATATGTGGTCATAGCCGCAGCTCCAAGAGGAAATCACAGAAAGACAAGACACACGCACACGGTCCAGCAAAAGCTGACATTACGGCCGAATTCCAGAGCCTTGCAAGCAGTCAGAGGAAGCTGTGGTTTTGCTTATTCCCATCATGGCTGTTATTTCTTCTTCTCTCAGAAAAAGCCTGTGATGGTTTCCACTGCTTTAACTGTCCTTGGTTCAACTTCAGGGGGAGCTCTTTCCACGGCCCCTTCCTGGAGCTGAGGCCAAGGCCCTGCCCTCCTGGAGGCCAGCTTGTGGCTTTTGCTGGGCTATGCTGGTTCCCCATGCTCCCTCCTGTGGGGCAGCTGCTTAAGCCAGGGAAAAGCCAGGACCCAAAGGCACATCTGTCTATGCAACCCAGGGCCTCAGCCATGTTCAGAGACCCGGAAGTGGCCCTTTCTCCCTTGCTTCCCCATCCCCACCTAGCTGGCCAAACCCCAAGATCTGTTAAGATGCAAGAAACCCAAGCTCCACGCTTGTGACCTGCTCCCAGAGGCTGCTGCCTTCAGGACCTGTCAGGGAGCAGAGTTCTGCATTCCTGAGGTCAGGAATTACTGGAGGCTTCACACTGAACATTTAATAATTTGTCAGTCAGCTAGGATTCTAAGTGTTTTCAATTAACTGATCCCCCCAAATATGTTATAAGGTATTCATTAGTACTCTGTCCATTTTTCAGATGAGAAAATGGGTGCTCAGATACTGGAGGGAACCTCACAAAGCTGCACTGAGGGGGAGGGAAGGGTAAAATCACAATCCTAACCAGGCTTTCTGGTTCCAGGACCTGCATCCTCACAACTGGAGCTCACTGTGTGTATCTCCCAGTGTTGGGGGCTTGCACACAGTAGGTGCCCTATTTCATCACAGAGCATCTTTTCACCCCACTCCGTGCAGATGTCACATACTTCACCTCCTAAGATAGCAGCCAGGTAACCAAAGCAGAGATCCAGGGCCTACAGTTGGAAGCTCAAGGCATATTTACCTTCCTCCCGACCCCGCAAAGGAGGCCAAGAGCACTGACATGATGACAGGTGGCATCATGTCTAGGGACACTGGCCTAGATTCCAGAGGAGTGGAGACCAGAGTGAACAGGGGACTTGATTCCCATGGGGAAGCCATCCAAGAATTTGATTCCAAAGCTCCCAGATAGTTCTAAGTTTCACAAGAATCTGAAAACCTGGGTCAGCAAACAACAACACGGCTACCAGTCTGATTCTGCAAACCCAGTTTGCCCTAGTTTTTCAGGGCGTGCTTTGGGTTCCAAGAAGGCATTTCACCCAGGGAACTAAAGTCCGTCCATCCCCCCACCACCACCACCACAAGCCAAAGAACCTGGTCAAGCAGCTCTGCGCATTTCGCTCCTCAAAGGCTGCAGAGTGAGTGCCTGAAAAGGCTGCAACTGCCCACGGGTCCTAGTGACTAATCTGATAAACTCTTCTCCCTGTACAAACATCAAAAAGCAGAAATCTTTTTTTTAAGAGCAGGAATGTTCATTGCTTCAGCTTATCGGCATCTCCTCCCCGCTCCTTCTCCAGCGATATTTGAGTCTCTTCTTGTGTTTGGGGACTCACCATCTTTAAAGCAACGTCCTCCCCAAGAGAGGAGCTAAACAGGTGGGAGATTCACTGTCCCAGCCGGCTTTGCAGCCGGAATTCTGGCACGTGACCAAATCCCAGCCAATCAAAGGCTTGCACTGTCAGAATGCTTCAGACCATTCAGCAGTGACTGGGGCCATGTTCCTAATAGAAGAGACTAAGCTGGGTGCTCTGGTCTTCCTGGGGGTCCAGGAAACCCACAGCATCCTTTAACAAACTTGTTTTCAGTTTTAGTGAGTGCCAAATGGTTGTCCCTCCCTTCATCCAGGAGCCCCATAGTGTACAACATTAGGGAACAGGAAAAGGCCATGGAAATTTAATCACTTGGCAATTTACTGCCCTTAGCTGGGTGTGGTATGGTTACACTCGAAACCCTAGCACTCTCAGTGAGAGCCTATCTTAAAGTATTTTTAAAGAAGTTTTAAAGGGAATGGAGGCAGGTCGCAGCTAGCTGCAAACTCCCTGGTTTAATCCCCAACATCCAAAAAAAAAAAAAACCTTTAAAAACTTTTGATCAAAAAAAGGTTTCCAGGACCGGCAGGATGGCTCAGTGGTCTAAAGCGCCTGCTTATGAAAGCTTAGGTGGCTGCTGGAACTGAGGTTCAATCCCCGGCACCACATGCTGCGCCAGCCCTGCCCTCAGGACAGGCTGAGCCAGCCATAAAAATAAATAAATAAACAAAAGTTCTGAAACAAGAAAAAAAATTAAAAATTAAAAAATTTTGAGCCGGGAATGGTGGTGCAGGTCTGTAATCCCAGCACTCGGGAGGCTGAGGCAGGAGGATTGATGCGAGTTTGAGACCAGCCTGGGCTACAAAAGTGAGCTCAAGCGAGACCCTGTCTCAAAAAGACAAAAAAAAAAAAAAAAAAAAAAGGTTTCCACGGGGAGCCCCCAACCCAGACAACAGAAACTGCCTTCTCTTGTGAGGCAGAGCCCAGCACGGCTGGGGTAGTAGCCACGTTTAGCAAAAAGCTCAGAGCCTGCTCAGTTCTTTTGAGTTTCAGCTGCAGGGTCAATGAAGTATTAATGCCCCGGAATTACTTGGGACACGTTCCTACTAAAACTTCACTCTCTGTTCACCTGACTTTCAGACTGCACTGGTGCACAGCGTATTATCTGATGAGCCTCGCAGGACTTCAAGTCCCCCAAACTTGGCTTCCTTTCAGCCCTCTCTTGGCTGTCAGGGGTCTGCAGAAGGCACGCAGGGAGGTGCCACCTGCCTTTCTTCCTGCTTCTATTAAGTGTCGCTGTATGGATCTAGTGGAAAAGCTCTACCCCCGCTGAGCTCCTCAGGGTCGGGCTGGCTTCACCTCTCCCCGCCCCACTCCCACAGCACCACGGAGCCTGCTGAGCCTGACGCAGCCCCACCCAGGGCTTTGCCGTTCAAGCCCATGCGCACTGAGCTCTGAGTCACTTGCAATCTTAGTTCGAGTTCAATGCTTTCAGCTTAGAGATAGAGAAATTGAGACCCAGAGAGGAACCATCAGGCCCCAAGTGGGTGCAGAGCTGGGGTTCAGTGTGGCTCCAGCTACACAGTTTGCACCTACACAGCTCTCCTGGCCAGCTAGCTGTTTACTTCACTCCCCTCCCTCCCTGTTTCTGCTCAGTTTTTAAAAAATCACCCTTTCCTTGCCCTCGGGTTTTATCTTTATCACCTCCCTCTTGGTGAGATGTCTTTTTAAGCAGGAAGGCCCTGAAAAAGATCATTTCAGGAAATCAGCAGTTGTCTTATTCGTGATATGGAGTTTGACAGGGATTAGTGCCAACCCGGCGACCAGGCAGGGGTTGAGGCCAGGAATGCCCTACCGTTGAAGGACACGCTCAGACTGCTTCCTGCTTCTCCATGATGCCCACGCTGGTCTCGAACTTGTGGTCCTCCTGCCTCGGCTTCCCAAGTAACTGGGATTACAAGCATGGGCCAGCACAGGACTCGTCGCTGATTCCCCCAGGTACGCTGAGATCAGGTACTGCATCTGCCACGTTCAGTTGAGCTACAGAGCGGCAGGATGAACAGAAGTCTTGCCGCCATGATGGCAACATCCGAGCCCCACTCATCCAAACTTACTGAGCCTACTGGTCAGCTACCCTTGAAGCTCATTTTCATCGTTTGTTTCACACAGTGACTGACCATAAACTAGGCCCCCAAGAGATAGCAAATAAAAGTGTGAGACAGTTAAATTTTAATTTCAGGTAAATAATGAATGACTTTTTAATATGTCTGTCCCAAGTTGTATGGGACAGCCTTCTACTAGAATTGGTCATTGTGGGGCCAGGGGATAGCTCAGTAGAATAAGCACTTGCCTGGTAAGTGTAAGGCCATGAGTTCAAACCCCAGCCCTGACAAAAAAAAAAAAAAAAAAAAATTGGTCATTGTTCCACTGCAGTTCCAGGGTAGCCAGACATCCCATCCATAATGTGTATACCTGTTCAATTTTTTATCATCTCCCTCCCCTCAGTAAGACTTTGTTCCAATCCAGTCACTCCCATGAAAAAATTCCAAAGTATAACCGCCCGCCTATGTAGTGAGCAGATGGATTAACTTTCTGGGAGTAAGGGGGGTTCAAAAGGAGCAACGCCTGGCTGGAAATCCGGGCTGGCTCCTCCCCCACTCTCTGCCACCTGCTGTGAGATCGATGCAAAGCTCCTTGGGTGGGGCTTGCCTTAGAACTCCATGGTACGCCATAATCAGGTAGCCACTGGGCCTTGGCAGTTAGCTAGACTTGTGGGACCCTTATTTGGGACATAAGAGTGGCTGTCTTCCTTCCTGCTCCGCTCACACTCGATAGCTGAGCCTCAGGGACACAAGCCAGGACAGTCTTTCTGCTTTCACGGGGGTTCACAGCATGTGCCCACATCCTGGCACTCTCCCCAGGATATGTGCAGCACTTCTGCAGCAGAGGAGAGGGGAGCATACTTGGCACATTGCATCAACGGTGGTTGCCACCTCTGTCACCTCACTCAATCTACATAGCTCTTTCAATAAAGGTTGTTTTGTCCTCAAAAGAGGTATTATTGCCATGCCCATTTTACAGGTGAAAAAACTGAGCCCTGGTGAGATTATGCAGGCTGCCTCAGGTTACACAGCTAGAGGGCAAGAAGTCACATTTGAAGCCAGCCACCCGGATAGTTTCACATAACTACTCACTGTGATATGATCAGAACATCCACCACCTTCTCTCAGGGACTTATGGGGGTGAAATAAGAGCATTTGTGCAGGGTCTGCAGTGACCCAGGAAGGCTGCAGACAGGCAGCACTGTAGACTCCCTCTCTTTCTCTCTGTCCTCTTCAGGTAGAAACAGCCAGGTCCAAGGCTGTCCCCAGTCCACGGGAGTTGCCGCTCCAGGCTGGCCAGAGCCCCACATGACCCTGCTTCAAGCAAGGCATCTGCAAGGATTTATCAGACTTACTCTTGGGCATCTGAAGTGGAAAACTCTGGAAATGCAAGGGAGGCTAAGTCAGGAAATGCAAAGCAGAGCTAGTGCTCTGAGTGGTGAGCACAGTGGCTTACACAGGGCAGGGAGCACTGTGTGCCAGGACAGGTCACATGCCATGGCCGCTCCCACAGCACCCTTCAGGCAGGACAGTGGTGGATCTCCAGAGTTGTGCAGTACACAGCCCGAGCAGCTGTACAAAGCAGCCCCTTGTGTGGCCCCACATGCATTCACAGGTACATTTATTTCCACCACGTAACAGTTTCTTTTGAGGCCCAATGTGTGTGTGGTGGGGGCAGCAGTGGAACTACATTCATGATACCTTAGATTTTAGTTGGAGAAAATGGACAAGGAACAAAGATAAGCGACAAGAGCCACAGGAAATTTAAAAAAAAAAAAGGAGGCTAAAAGACCAGGGTATCACATTTATTCCATGTGACAGGCAGGGATGGGTTTGCGTGGCAGCAGCAGTGTCAGATGCAAAGGTCATGAGTGGAACCACAAGAGCCATGGGCTCCTTGATCTGGCCCCAGTGGTGTCTCACCTTGGCTTGACCTTGACCCTGATGGCTCCCAAGCCAGGCCCTGGACACCAGCTGACTGACATCTGATTTATACTACCATGTCCCTTGGGGTGGCTTGGCTCGGGGTTCAGCTCTCGAACCCCAATTGCCAACCTGAGCCCTCCCCCAAGAAGGAAGTCCAGACTGGGCGCCGTTGGCACCTCCCAGTGGGTCAGCAGCACCACTCTCCTCCACCCAGCCCGACCCCCAGCGCTGCCTATAGCTGTCTGTAGTGCCAAGCTGGCTATCAGCCAGCTTGCAAAAGTGGACCAGGCCTTTGCCTGCAGCTGCTCTTTAGAGCTCTTCCTTCAGGATTCCCGGGAAGAGGAGAAGCTACCAACATCTGAAGCT
Source organism: Myocastor coypus (assembly GCA_004027025.1). NCBI lineage: Eukaryota > Metazoa > Chordata > Mammalia > Rodentia > Myocastoridae > Myocastor > Myocastor coypus. The sequence continues at coordinate 160,840 of PVJA010000512.1, forward strand.
GCCGCTACCTGCTGCGCTGACCGTGCTCTGTGGGTCTCCCCCTGCTCTGCATCTCTGGCACCGTGGCCCTGATTTTGTTTTTATGGGGTAAAAAGTCTTTGATTCCCAAATACCATGTGGGAATTTGCTGGGGGTGGGATAGGAGCCAGAGAAACAAAAGGATAATTTACAGGGGTTCAAAAGCCTCATTATAAGCAGAAAATTTAATTTGCAGGCATTTGGGTCTTTCATTTCCACTTGTGAAGGAGAAAGAAAGGAATCAATGGAGCATAGAGTGCTGGGTCCCTTGGCTTAGAGGTTAGCTCAAGGCATCTGCAACTTCGGAAAGTCTTCCTGGCATAAAGCAATAAACAGGCTGAGCAGATAAAACCATCCCATGCTTAAAAAACAGGCCCAAGGCAGAATTTTTATAGATAAAACAACTAAATGTGACTCAGAAAAGTCGGGCTGTAAAATAACACGGCCCTGTGAAAGCACCAGACTGCCCCTGGGAGCTGAGCAGACCGAAGCCGGGGTAGGATCAGGCCTACAAGATTCTCTGCATCTTCAGGACCCGCCAGGAAGCCACATACATATACCATGAGTTAAACACTGCAAATACTACCTTGCCAGGTCCGGGAACTGTATGGTCTCCACCATGGGAAAGGTCTGCGCATGGGGTGGGGAGGACCGGCTGCTTAGAAAATGATGCACGCTGGAAAGGTAAACAGGCGTGTCCTCCGAGCACCCGATGGCTCTAATTAGCCGAAGACCGTGTGGTGTTTCTGAGTTAGTTTTGTTTGTTTGTTTTCCTTTCCGTTGCTGGCGATTGAGTCCAGGACACTGACACGCGCTCCTCCACCCATCTGCACCCCCACCCTGGCGCTATTTTGTTCAGTCCGGAAGGAATCGAGCAAGTTCAAGAGCAGGAGCCTCTTAGCAGGCTCAATCCTCAAGCCGGAGTGGTGTCCCTTATGGAGACAGCCCGTTTGGGTCCCCGCAGCTCGCAGCTCTGTGTCTGTTGGTCTCTCCAACTCCAGCCCAAGGTGACCTGCGCCTGAGCGCGAGCTCCGGTGCGTCCGACCATGGGCGCATTACTGCAGGATGCGCTCCGTGGGTCGATGCCTGGCTCTTCCGGGCACTGACCAAAGAGCAGCAAGTGCACGATGAAGTGGCAACTGAGAAGCTGCTACATTTACTGAAAAATCTCTGGAAGATGTTCCCAGGGCAAGGTCTTGCCAAAAAACATGGCGCCAACAGGAAAGTGGGGCTGGGACAGTGGTAAGAAAATAGAAAGCGCTGCCTCGAACCCAGCAAATCAAACGTTGGGAACTGAAAGGAACCGTGTCACAGCCTGGCGGCCCCCGAAGACTCAAACAGGGAGAGAAAAAGAAATATATATGTATGCACACACAGGATAGGTTGGGGAATTGTACTGCTTACTTTTGCTGGTCTATTGAAAGGAACAGTAACTACTTAATTTTTTTTCTCCTATAAAATCTTTAATAATTTTTTACTAATTTTGCATGCTTATATCTGGTAATGTGAATGACTAATTTGAAAACAATATGCAGCACAGCAACCGCCGTTGAATTCCTATCATTTTGTGCAGTGAGATTCTGTATTGTTTTTATTTTTTATTAGACTATGTATTTTCTTTTTAAAATAAAATAAAAAGAATAACAGGGTGCTGAGTCATTATTTCAGGGGCTTTCCATACACAGGCCTGTCCCAGAATTCACTCTGCTCTTAGTTATATGTATGAGATATAGTGCGTATTTATGAGTCCTCATTAAGGTTCAGGAGGGTGAAGGTGGCTGAAGGTCAGACCGGAGGTCCTAGCACATTGCTGGCCTAGAGCTATGAAGATCTGGTTTTGTGAAGGGTGCAGGGAGCAATTGCCTCAGCCCCCTGTTCTCGCTGCACTGCGTGGAGGTCTCTGCTGCCACAGTTGGCCTCCCATGGTGCCAGGATGCCATGCCAGCCAGGGAAAGCAGCAGGAACTGGTAGCCCTGGGGGAAGCCATTCAGGAAATCTGGATGAGGAACATCAAGGTCAGACAAAATAAGCTCCTGAACCCGGCCTCTCCTCAAAATTTCATCTTTGGCAATACAGAAAAATAAATAAATAAATAAATAAAGTTAAGATTCATTTTTAAAAAGTGAGGGGCTAGGGGAGACAGCTCAGTAGAGTTCAATTCCCTGTTCCACAAAAGAAAAACAAAAAAAAAGTTCATACATATATAATTCAGCTCAAAATATGCTAATGCTGGCCTATGTAATTGGCATATTCCAGACTTGTTTGTTTTATTTTATTATTTTTTTTTTTTGTGGGACCAGGGTTCGAACTCACGACCTTGCACTTGCCCAGCAGGCACTTGTGCCTCGGAGCTATCTCCCCAGCCCCCCAGACTTGAAGTAGAAGTTGAGACTTATTGGGCCAGGGAGATAGCTCAGGGGCACAGGTGCCTGCCTGGCAAGTGCAACGTCCTGAGTTTGATCCCCAGTTCTGCAAAAAATAAATAAATAAATAAATAAAAATAAAAAAATAAAGTGAATAACTAGTCCAGGTGTGGTAGTGCACACCTGTAATCCCAGCACTGGGGAGGCTGAAAACAGGAAGATAGCCATTAGCCTGATCTGCATGGTGAGACCCTGTATCAGATATACAAATTAAAATAATAATAATAAGTGAATAACTTCTTTTGAGTATTTACTCCAAAGACCCTGTGACTCTGACCTCAGTGGGTATCCCACGGGCGACACACAGGAGCTCCACGCGGGGATGGCTGCCCCGCGTGTGGAACGCTCTGGTGGCATGCCATGAACGTGTCTGCCTGTTTGGTGCGTCTCTGCCCCAGAAAGCCAAGGCCCATCAGGCTCCAGGGCAGGTCACTGAGCTGAGCCCTGGTCCCGCCCTATCACATGCCTGCGCCCGTGTGCCCCCCTCCCCTCAGAGCCCAAGTGTGCACCAGCCACGGCGGGCACAGTGCCCACTCCCGCGTGTCTTGAGGGCCTCGGTGCGCACCCAGACGACCACCTTGAGCACGCACAGAAAGAAGAGTGCTCCGGCTTCTGGGAGCTTCCGAAGACTCTTAATAGAAAACACTTGCGCCCAATAAAAAGGCCTCTTCCAGCGTTTTGCTTTAGTTGTAAATTATCTGCTCCGAAGATCCATCCAGACATCTCTGCTGAGGCCGGGAACCTCGAGGCGCGCTTGGATCCAGATCTGCTGCGTGGTCCAGATAGATTTTCAGCTGCTGCAACCAGACTGCAGACAGGGGGACAATAAGAACAGAACTTCTTTTGTTCTGACTAAACTGTTTTTAATGGTCCCTTCCAGGCCAGGCCTCAGTGGAGGCCTCAACAAGGCAGCTCATTGAGTCTCCCTGAAAGAGCCAAGTGGGGCAGAGCCAGGGAGCCCTCCGGAGGGGCCGGCAGGCCTTTGTCAGCTTTGGTGGTCCCACCGCAAAGAAGAACGGGGCTCTTTCATTTGTTGTCTGAGATGGAAAAGGGGAGGGCATCTGTGAGCCAGGGACGGTCCTACAAATTTCCATAATTAGTGCCTGTGAAGTGTCAGGGACTCTCTTCAAGCGCGCACACACACACAGACACGTGTGCACACATAGGCGCGCTGTGGCATCCAGTGTCGGGCTGCAGGAAAGGGTTTCCGGAAGCTGGAAAAACAAATCCACCCTATTAATGGGACGCCCTGACCTGAGAGGCCTGACTTCTGGCTTTTACCTGGAAGCCTTGGGGACCTGAGGATTCACTCAGAATCCAGGAGGAAGAGACAACTGGGCTCAGCACCATCAGCCCTGGAGGGTCCCCAGGTCGCACCTGAAGGCTGCTGTGGGCATGAACAAAAGCGACCAGCAAACAAAAAGCTCTGGTCCGTGCTTTGGAGGGAGTCCTTTCTGGGTTTTAATTGCACCAGTGAGATTTTAAGTGTACTGGTCAGAATGCTCGGGCTCTCTGAATTATACCTTAACCACTATCTTCAAGCTTCTACTATATTTCAGAACTTTTGTTTGTTTGTTTTTATTTGTTTATTTTTATGGCTGGCCCAGCCTGCCCTGAGGGCAGGGCTGGCACAGCATGTGGTGCCGGGGATGGAACCTTGGTCCCTGAAGCCGCCTAAGCTTTCCTAAGCAGGCACTTGAGACCACTGAGCCATCCTGCCGGGCCCGAGCTCTCTGAATTAGTGAAGTCCAGACCAGCACTTCTCAGCAGGAGGCACCTGTGTGCCCACACAGTGTAAGCCAACATCTGGGGACATTTCTGAGTGTCACTACTGGGAGAGATGTTAGTGGCATCTCAAAGATGGGACACAGCTCGGCACCCCATGACACCCAGGGCAGCCCCCAACATTAAGAGTTCTGCTCGGATGTACATGGTGCTGAGGCTGAGGCACCATGGGCCAGACATGTGATCCAGGCCCATCGGAGCCCTGCCCCTGCCCCAGAGATCAGAAGAACCTAAGTCCTTGCTTACTTGAAGTTCAGGGAAGGTCAAGCTGCCGTCCACCCCACAGAAGTACAAGGCCTTCCTCGCAAATGCCAGGACAACCCGGGAACCTATGGCTCTTTGAAGAAAAGTCTTCGGGGTTCGTTTTTATTTGGCACTAAATCATCTTAAATTGCATGGGGAAACAGAATACAATTCAACTTACATTACTAATCAATCTTCTAGGGGAATAAATCTGAGAGGGCTATTCTATTAAATCTGGAAGTAATTAAAGGTCACAAAGACCTTGAGGACCTCGTGGGGAAGTGCTGGACTTCCATCCCCCTCCCCCTGCTGGCTGGCGCCCCGCCCACCCAACACACCTGCTCCCCTCACTGGGGACCTTCTAGAAACCGCATGTGCTTATTTTTTGGCATGTTGATTTATTAATCGCATCTCTTCTCCAAGAATAAGAAGGATGAAATCAAAGAGCTTTGAACCGAGAGGCAGGGGGTGGAACTTAGGATCCAAGACCCCAGATTTGAGTCTCAGCTCTGCTAGTGTGGGACTAGGGTAACCTGCCAGGCATCTCTTTCCCTGGGGAGCAGAATGCTGTCTTGTCACTGTGTCACTGATGCCAGCAGCAGGGCCTACTCCACTAGAGAATAATCCAGCAAACAAAAGAACTCCATCGATAGTTCTGGAAGTAGTGGAGGTCTTGGGGTGGGGAGGCAGCTTGGTAGCCAAGCATGAGGCACTGGGTTCAATCTCCGGGGGGGGGGGGGAGAGTTTTGATTTAGTAAATTGGTGATCAACTGGATCAAGTCAGGGGCCAGGCTCTGGAACCAGAATGCCTGGGTAGATTCCTGGCTGTCTGTGTCCTAGTGAGTCTGCAGGCACATGGCTTGGGCTATGAATCCCTCAGCTTCTTCCTCTACAAAATGAGGAGCACCCCTGTGAGTCCTTGGAGGCCTAGGGGCTGCGCAACGTGTCGCTAGCCCTGCACTGGCATCTCAGGGACCTTGCATCGCGACTCTGGTCGTCCACAGCTTGCTCATTTTTACGGATCCCCTGCTCTCCTCTTAACTCCTGAGTACAACCTCACAGACCGGCTGCTGAGCAACTACTCTGAACCTACCCAAGGGGCCATTCTGTGGGGCTCCAGCTAAACATTAGATGAGACATCACCTTAGACAGGACATCACAGTCAAACACACAGGACACTTCCAGGCCACCCCGCAGGCAAGCCTGCCCCTGCCATCCCAGCCTCTTTGAGCCCGTGGAAGTCGGCGAGAGACACCAGATCTTCAGACACTGTGTCCTTTCCTGGGTTCGAGAGGAGGTGACAGCAAAACCAGTGCTAGCAAAGGAGGGCACTGGGACTGGGGACAGTGGCCAGCCACTGTTCCAAGACCCAGAGTAGAGGACGTTCAGTGACAGGAGATGTTTCTGCCAGCTTTTGGGTCCCCATTCCTGAGCACATTCTCCCCATTTCCTTCCTATCACCCCTTCTTTCCTCCTTTTCTTGCTTCTCTCTTTTTTGCCTCCACTTTTTAAATTAAGCAGTGATGAGATTCCTTTCTAGCGGTTTCACAGGGGGTGAAATCACTTAGCAACCTGAATTATTTTCAATTCAATAACTTCCCCCGGGGGTGGGAGGCCGGCCCAGCTGAGCTGTGGGCGCAGCCGCTGGGTAAGCTTCTCAGAGCAGGCTGGGAGCAAATGCCTCTCATATTTCCCCTCTCCCTGGTAAGGGCTTTTGTTTGGAGTCCGCCCTCTTTCTCCCCTGATAAACATGAGTGACAACAGTTAAAGGCCGTGTTTTCAGCTGGCTCTAGCTTCAAAGGGTTGAGAAGTTTGAATCCCGGGCTTTAAATGACTTTTCGTTTTTATTCTTCCCCTCAGACACACCTAGAGCAGATAGTAAAAATATGCATTTTCATCTCTAAATGAAAGTGAGGCAGGGCAGTGTGTGCTGAGAGCCGTTATCAGCCAGGTCAGATCAGTGCGGACAGTTTCCAGGGCTGGAAACCGTGTCGCTCCTTGTGACCCACTGAGCTATGCACCGGAGGCTGCCTACTGACACCCAGCGATCCCAGCGCACAGGACCAGCCTTGAACCACGCGGGGCAGTGCCCCTCCCGAGAGGGCAGTTCCCAGAGCCTCAGACCACCCTAGAGTGTGGGTGCTGGGACGACCATGGGGAAGCAGAGACCCAGAGAGGTTAAGCAGCTTCCCTGGATCACACAGCCCCAAGCACGGTTCACTTCCAAATTCTGCCTGCCTGCCCCAAGTCCGCCCCTAACAGGCTACGAGCAGGCAGCCATGAATCAAAACAAGTAAACACTCTACTTGGAAGTGCTGCTTCGGTGATCCAATAAGAGCCGGACAGATTTGGTTCGTGATTCCACAAGCAGTGTTGGCCTTTTTTCTGCCTCTCCCAGCTGGCAAGATGCATTTGTAAATACCGAAGGCAAAGATTCAGACAGATTAGGGCGCAGGCTGGACACACACCACTGGCCGCATGACCTTGAGAGAGTCACCTGACCCTTCCTGAGTGTTGGTTTTCCACATCGGGGAAACACAGTTGCTGGTACCACAAATCCACCACACCACAGTGGGAGTTCAGGGAATAGGAGGAGGGCACACTTAATAAGTGGTATCTAAAACTAAAACTAAAATACAGCAATGCCCCGTATGGTAGCACAGGCCTATCTGTAATACCAGCACTCTGGGAGGATGAGGTAGGAGGATTTCAAGTTTGAGTCCAGTCTGGGCAACTGAGCAACTTAGCAAGACTTTGTCTCAAAATCAAATAAGAAAAGGGCTGAGGGGCTGGGGAGATAGCTCAGCAGTCTAAGTGCTTGCCTGGCAAGTACAAGGACCAGGGGTTTAGTCCCTAGTACTGTGCACTATGCTGGCCCCGGACCCCCAGGTGCATTGTACAGGGCACTGAAACCAAGTGTGATGGTGCATGCCTGTAATCCCAGTGCTGGAGAAGCTAAGACAGGAGGATCACTACCAATCTGAGCTGCATAGCAAGACCCCCATACCAAATAAATAAGTTAATTAAAAATTAAAATATAAAAAAAAGAAAAAAAGCTGGGGAGGTAGCTCAGTGCAGGGGCCTGGGTCCATCCCTTAGTACCACAAAAACAGTGACCACCCCTTGGCATTCACTCTGCACTGGGCTACATATAGGAGTTGGCTGGAGAGCTCTGCGCCTCTCATCTCACCTAAAACTGGTCTGCAGCCAAATTAGATAAAAATATTAGAGGCAGTCAGATGGGGCCAGGCCCTGGAGGGCAATATAAAAAGCAACTTGACTATATAGCTTTTG
>PVJA010000513.1:0-53475 GCA_004027025.1 Myocastor coypus
AAGAGAAGGAAGACGAGGAGGAAGAGGAACAGGGGGAGAGGAGGAGGGGGAGGAAGAGGGGGAGAGGAGGAGGGGGAGGGAGGAAGGGAGGGAGGGAAGGAAGGGAGGAAGGAAGACCCTAAAGTGCTCCACCTTGCCCATCTGTTCAGCCCCACTGTCTCCGCATGTCTTTCCAACTTCGCACAGACCCACCCAATCTCCCGAGGTGACAGATGCCTTGCCAGGGCTCTCACCTTTTCCTCCTTTAGCCATTGCCCCAAGCTCTTGGTAGCCAGCCAGTGGTTGTAGTCATTACTGTAGCTCAGCACCAGCAAACCTGCAACCTGGAAAGACAAGCCACCATAGAGCGGTCACATAAAGCAATCTCTCTCTTGTCACTCACTTTGAAGGGCAGTTTGCATTTAAATTAAATACTTTTTACTTTTTATTTCCACTGATATGAGACATAAAATGTGGCAAATATGAAAGCAAGGGTTTCCAACACTTTTATTTTTAAATATGTAATTGTTTCCTTTAATTTCAGGGTGAGGAGATTTACCTGGATTATTATATCCCGAGACTAAGCCAGTCTTTCTTCTGGAACTCCCTACTTTTCCCCTATTTCATCTATAAATAATTTGATTCATAGTTTTTTATTTAATAAAAATAAATAAAATGATTTTCTTAGTGTACATGTAATGTAAACTGAGACTTTGGGCAGGAAATTGTGAGAAACACTGACAGTTAACTAAATGATAGCCTAAGTTGCTTGAAAATCAGTGGTAAAAAATGTATAAAGTTTTAAATAATTTACATGATTTGTTTTCCCAAAATATATTTCAAATTTTTTTGACTTGTGAACTATCTCTTCTTAATTTCTTGAAAAAGACTAGATTTGAAAGCAAATAACTGATAGAGCTAAGTATTTCATCCTTTCTACAATGATTCTTTATCAGTTCTTATTGCTTAGCTACTGTTTGAACATGTATATATTATTCCAAGCTAAGTTAAGATTAGGGCTTTAAAATCTAAAATTTCCTGAGAAATGAAATTCAAAATAACTCTGAATTAAAGATTATTCTCATATATTTATTAATAAGGTTGAGTACACAAATTCTTAAAAACGAGCCTTTTAGGGCTCACTAGAGAGAGCTCACTAGAATGAATATTTGCCTGGCAAGCACAGGGTCCTGGGTTCAATCCCCAGTACTGAAAAAGAAAAAGCCACTGATACCCTCTTCATAGTGAGACTACTTGAATAACATCTCTGTTACTACCTTAATCCCATCAGACTCCAAATATTTGCTAAGCCCCAGCTCATCCAGGGCAGAAGTGTCCGGTGCACCGCCATTCCCAATGATAGGGTTGGCCATTGTGAGGATCTGTCCTTTGTATGCAGGATCCGTGAGAGCTTCCGGGTACCTGGGTAAGAAAGCCAAATGATGAGCACCACCAACAAACACAAGTACATAACTACGAAACTGAAATCTACACATAAACTCTGAATCTCTGATTTCTTGAAAATCAAAGGAGATGAGATGAAAATCCCATGAGCCTGTTTCTGGACTCCAGAAACAAGTAATTCCCATGTTCAAATGACAAAATTTATCCATGCTATAATTAATGCAAAAAGAAACACTATCATATTCTGAGGAATATTCTTATATAATTTTAATTCCTTTGACTTTGTAGAACTATTTCAATTCTTTCATAGTACTTTAATTTTTAAAACATATTGTGTTAAAGTTTGTACTGTGAAGATTCCCATTCGCTGCTAGATATCAGCGAACCCAACCTGATGTTTGTAGTTAAGAGCTGCCCATTTCACCATGGCATTAACTAAAATTTGAAAAGTATTTTTCAATATGTTTTAAGGTACTGATGACTATCCTGATTGGTTAAGTGACAGTTGGAGGGGGTATTTATTTATCAAAAGTCAGTAAACATTTAAAATAATTGAGCTCATTCATGAAAGAATAAACAGAGATTTTAAGCATTTGAATCTTAGACAAATGTATGCACATGTGGGAATTATTATCAATTTAGAAATATACAAATTTCATAAAACTTGACCTGAGGCATCTGTGACCTCTAAACTGAAAGATTTCAAATAGCTGTTTTAAATTATTGATAAGTAATTAGGGTTGAAGGCAGAAAGAATACATGTTAGAGTGAGGAAATCCTCTCTCTATCTATTCCACACATTGGAAAACATTTCTTACATTCTGTGTTCCTGCAGATTGAGTCAATCCAACTGTTCCTTGCAGATTACTACTGAAGTGAATCTAGATGTTGAAGGGAATTGAATCAGCAGCTTCAAAATCACTAAAATTGAGCTCAGGCAATAGTCAACATCAATTCTTCAAACCTATCCAGAACCAGCTCCTACCAGAACTAACTTTGTCAACAGAACACTCAGTCTTTCTGCTCTGAGGTCCCTCGGGCAACTCCAGTGCTATGGTCGTCATCTGCAGCCTCCACCCACTAATTTCTCAGGTGCCTCTCACCTGTCAGGAACTGATAATTTCTAGCCAAGGCTTATGCACAATGTAAATGCATTTCTTCAAGATGTAAAACAAAATAACCTCCTTCGTTATCAGCATTTACTGAATGAGCTGTGTGATGGACAAAAGCTGCATTTCTCAATGGAAAACCATCTGTGGAATAATTTTATAAATGAATGCCTTCTCCTACATCAAAAACCTTTAATTAATTTGACTCTATGTGCTTTTCTTCTTTATTCCCATAAAAGAACTGGCCATTTCTTGTAAACCTGTGCTTACAGCACCTTCAGTACATGAATAAATACAGCCTCTCCCTGAGAACTGCAGGGTAGGGAGCAAATTAATCCATCAGGTCCTGTTTGACTTTTGTGATGTGACAAGATTTATTACCTGTAATCTATCACCGATAAGAAAACTCTAGTGCCCTCCATCATTCTGATCTATATTAAACAGTTGTTTGTTGGCAGGTGTATTAACACAGCTAGTAATTAGTGCTGTCGAAAGCTTAAATAATGGCTTGGTGAAGCAAAACTTTGCAAACAGGCTTCATATACTGTAATTTAATGTTCTCACTAGTGGAACTGGTTTAAAAACCATCCAGCACTCTTTGTTTCATACACAGAAGCAAAACAAAAATATATACAGTGATGACATAATGGCAGCTGGGTCAATCAATGTCTTTTAGTTACTCCAACACCCTGTTATCTTCACAAGGTCAACTTGAATTTCTCTAATGAGTTCATAAAATATACCTTAGATTATTTTATAGAATGTCTAACAAAAACACTTTGAATAAAATCTAGTCATTTTTGTAAGACTGGTATTGTTTTAAATCCCCAGGTCTATGAAGACAACACTGTACAACACAGCAAACACTGCCAAATTCATATTATTTTGTTTGGTGAAATTCTGTATCTTCCCTAACTTTTTCTTTTATGTTACTGTTCTGTATTCTCTTTTTAGAAAAACATAAATCCCCAGCCATAAACTACTGTCTAATGCAGACCCCTTAAATTTTAAATAAAGAAACCAAAACTCAGATGAATTGATGTTCCCAATATCACGCAATCAGTTGTCATTAGAATTTAGACCAGACCAGACATAGTGGTGCCCATGTATAACCACTGTTGCTAAGAAGACTCAGGCAGGATTGTGTATTTGAGGCCAGTATTGGCAACTTAGCAACATCCTATCTCAAAATAAAAACGGCTGATGATGTAGCTCAGTATTAGAGTTCTTACTCAGCAATCCTGAGGCCTTGGATTCAGAAGCAAAAAAAGAAAACAAAGCAAAACATGAGACCAGAACTTCAGGTTCCTAGTTCCTAGATGAAAATAAACGTTTATTTAGTAGATAGAATCAACCTGCATGTGGGTTTTTTTTTTTGTAATTTTATTTATTTACCTAATTATTTATTGAATACAGGGTCTAACTGACAATTCAGACTCAGTGATCCTCCAGTCTCACACTCCCCAGTGTTGGGATTATAGGCATGTGCTACCATGCCAGACTTCAGGGTCAGGATGGTATGCCCCCAGGGTTCTGGGGCAGGCATGAAGCAGTACTGGTGATCAGTTGGAGCCTTGTGCTTGCTGGGCAGCCACTTGGACCTCTAAGTGATCTCCCTAGCCATGCCACATGATTTCTGTAGCACCTCTTACCTTCGTTGCCATACTTCATTCAATAGATCTTAAATACTAAATTGAATCATAATCAATAATTGTTAAAAATAATGTCTATGTGTTTACCTTCTCATTCATTACTTTTAAGGCAGTAAGCTATCTGTTGGTTCATCAGAATGCATAATTATATAAAATAAAAAAGGGCTTTCTTATTTCCTTATGGAACTATAATATTTCATATTGCATGTACAAAATTGCTTTTTTACTAATGAAATGGTGGTGGCATGTGCTATCCATTCTTCTCCCTGCCCCAATGTTCTGAGCCATATCCCCTCCTCCAAAGACAGGCTGTATACTTATTTACCCTCTGTCTTCATACCATAAACTTCCAGAGTAAATTTTGTTTCTTTCTTTTGAGGCGGCAACTAGAGCACCCATCTCCTCATTATCTACATTAGCAGGACGCTCAAGTCAGACCCATGTTCCGTGATGGCTGCAGTGGGTTATGAACAAGGCACCACACACGAGGCAGTGAGTAGTCTCATGATGCAGCGACTTTGTGTTCCGCCTGGGAATAAGCTCAGCCAGATGTCCCTCTCCAGATGGCAAGAATAAAGCCTCTCAAGAGACGGATTACTCACCCTCCCAAGCCAGTATTAAAAACCACTTCACCAGCAACTGAGGATGGATGGCCAAAGGAGTAGCCTTTCATCTTAGTTCCATCTTCAAGGACAATGTGTGCTGTCTGTGCCTAAAAAAACAGGAGTATGAGTCTTGGTAGAATGCAAACCACAGCGCGCGCACACACACACACACACACACACACACGCACACGCACACAGTTCCAAAGATAAAATACACAGGAATATTAAATAAATGCACAATATACTCAATGAAATCATACTCCCCAGATTTGGGATTCTTCTTTTGCTTTGTGTCACTTTTCTTCCAAGATATGGCTCTTGTCACCTGATGGGTTTTTGTTTGAAAGAACTGAAGCATATCAATACATGGCCTATTCTGAGTCTACTTGTAGAGCTGTTGACAAGCCAGCAAGCCTTCAGTTTGGCTGAAATGCTATAGCCTGTCTTTTCCTGTTCAGTATTCCCCAACTTCACTCCAGTACAGCTTCAAGGGAAGTACGTGAGTCTACAAAAGCATTGTGAATTGTACCACACAGCTCACCCTCACTCTGATATTTAGAGCTGGAAGAAATCTCCAAGATTACACAGGGCTCCGCATGGCTCTTGTGTCTGATGGCGGTGCCCAGGGGCTGCCCTCCTCACACCAGCATTACAATTGTGCAGAAGCTGACTCTTCTTTACTCTCAATATTAGCACAAAAGCAAGCACTATGGAACACTAAAACCACTGTCATTTTGCTTTTCATTAGAGTTAGTTACATCCACATCTACTTCCTTCTTGAAACTACAGGCATTTGAAATCTGATTACTTTGCCATGTTCATCTTGGAGTCAGACTCCATAATATTCTTGCCTAGGAAAAGGGACAATTAGAGAAACATATTAAAAAGCAGATTTTATCCTCCCGTCATAAATACTCTAAATTCTCCTAGTAAAATAATTTAATTTTAACTCTCAATTTCTATGAACTTCCGGGAAGAAAAAAGGTTTACACCCTGCCTTGGAGGCAAAATCTACATTTCAGAAGAAAGGCAATAGGACAAATTAATTTAAGTCCAGCTTTTAAAAAACAAACTATGAAGAAAATCATCTCTGTAATAATTGAGGAAATCTTAATATTTTATGCTTAATTATATTAGGTCAAAACTTTGGGGATTCGTGTTAATAATGTACTTTCATTTTTATGAGTCCTTGTCTTTATAAAATGTATATATTAGAGTAGTAAAGTAGAAAATAATTAGATGTCTGAGATTTACTTCAAATAATCTGGAGCTACTCAGATGGATACATATATGCATGAAGCCTGTCTAAGCATGATGCAAACTTCACAAAGGATGAAAGATCAAGTGCTGGCCAAATAGCTCAACAGATTAAAGTACCTGTAAGCAGGGACTGGGGGTTCGATCCCCAGGCCTGCCATGAAAGCCTTGCCCCCACTTTGAGCTGAGACCGCAGTGGAGACTGGGTGTGGTGGCACACATGCCTATAATCCCAGGCTTGGTAAGCTGTAAATAGGTGGGTCACCTTAAGTCCCATCTAGTAGTGAAACCCTCAACAGCCTGTAAACCCTTTCCTAAAATAAAAAGAAAAAGCATGAAAGATCATAACTGTGTCTAAAAGACTGAATGATGTTGTCAGAAACACATTAATTACTATTTTCCTTCACTTACAGCTTAGCGCTGAAGACACAGTCTAATTCCATTGTCTTTTCACCCCATTCTCACTCTTACCACATGCACAGACTCCAACTTCACTAAACCGCACATTCTCAGCAGAGGATTTCTAGGCCTTTTGGCTATGCTCTTCTACCTTTACAATATAAACTCAGTTTTTCATGGGTTAAAATGAAAAACAATCCTTTATTTTTCCATAATAGTCTTCACTACAGAAATAAGATACCTCTTTTACAGTCAAAGTATCCAAGCGACTGCTCATTAAAATGATTAATCTTCAAAGTAAAATAGCATTTGGATTATCACCAATACACTATGTTCCTACAGCTTGCTTAAGTGAGTTTGCACATACAGCACTACACTGGCTCACAGAATTATTTTACTGTTTCCTTTAAAATTGATAGAATATGTTATCACATTCCTCTCAACAGGTAAGATTAGTTTTCTTTTCCATCAAAAGCCTAGCATGTGAATTACAAGTTTGTATTTCTTCTTTTTATTACTATTATTTGCATATTTAGGGAAGGGTCTACAGGGTGTTCAGGGTCTCACTACTAGATCAAACTTAGAGTGATACACCTATTTACAGCCTCCCAAGAGCTGGGATTAAAGTGCACACAAGTTTATATTTCTGAGAAAAACTGAAGACTTCTGTACTGTACATCTTATATATGCTTGTCTGTGTGTGTGTGTGTGTGTGTGTGTGTGTTCATGGGTAGAATTTACCAAAAAAAATATATATATTTTTTCTTTACTTGGCAACAATCCAATTACCTTCAAAGTAAAGTTTTATCTATAGCCTTGGAGCCAGTGCTTGAAATTGCAAACCCAACGCTATCTTTCAATAGCTATAGTTTGTCTTTACACTCAGTACATTTAAAAAAAATTTAGAATTACCCAGCACAAATGAAAGCACAATAATTAAATTTGAGAGGAGTCAAGACTTCAAGTGGTTTGTTACAGGTGTTTAAATCCTGCTTCTGTGCCTAGAGAATCAACTCCGCATGTCATTTTCAGTAAAATGTTTTTTATCTTACATTTTGTGTCAATTTGTCAATTCTTTGTCTAATTATAATTTGAGATAGAGGTTAGTCATTTTAGGATGCTAGAGTGATAGTGTTTGATGAATTTCTGAAGGTTATCATAAGCTGCTCTGTGAGGATGATTCTCAACAGCCTGGAAAAACTCTCCAGGTAACTCTGGCATGTATCACCAGATGAAACCTTCAGTACAAGTAATAAAAATTCACTCAAAAAATATTTTCTATTGGAAACATTATTTTCTGCCCTTGAGGAATCTTGTATAACTGAAATGTTTCCATAAAATGTAAGCAAGAACATTTTCTGAAATAATATGTAATGGTGGTGGAATCTAAAACAAATATACTTAGCAAAACTTAGGTATATACTGTAAATTTCAACTATTTTCTATATGCTGGTTTATCTCCTCTCCCCTGACCCATGCATATCTAAAATATCATCTTTGTTTATATCTCCTTTTGCTTTCCTCTATCCTTTTCTTGTCTAAAAATTTCAAATTGCCAGGTCTTTTGTTTAAGCTCCATTTAAATATTTTAAAGAAAGGTAAAAATTAACATAAGCAAATCCAACTCTTGCTCACTTGTTCCTAAATTCTACTTGGCATTTTTCTTTTCTCTCCTTGGGACTAGTTTTCCACTTTGCTTTCCTTTTTTCTAAAGATATATTTGAGGAGACATTTACTGCTGCCTGAAATAGTCCCTGAGATTGTGTTCAATATGTCTTTTGCTCCTTTAATTATATTTCTTGTTCTTTTTGGCAGTTTTTATAGATCTTCCAATCCTCTTTCCCACTACACATTATATTGTACAAGGCTTCTGTTTATTGCCTACAGTACCCTTTATATTCCTCTTAACTACTCTGGTCTCCAATGAGTTTAAAATGATGAGTACCAATTGACTTACCTATGAATTGACAGAGGCACTCTGAACAAAGAGACATTATTTAGACTCCCTTTTTCTAGCTAACAGTTCCCCAAATGCTATTTCATCCCAATGAGTCCAAAAAAAAAAATCACCTTATTACCACCATAAGATATTTTAGTACCCTCAGTCCTAGTAGACAAAGGTGGATGGACTAGGAATTAGACTGCAATATTAATTATAATGTAAGTGTTTACTGTGAGAGCTCTTTCGTATACTGAAAGCTATAAGGGCAAAAGAAATCTTAATCACATGACAGGAACGGTAACCACATGATTACAGAAATATGACTTCTACAAAACAAAGAGACTTCTGACATAGCTCCTATGTGTCTACATTGTTAATGTGACCATGTGGGCATTCAAGTCACAAATATCACTGTGCTCCTACCATTTGCCAAAGGCCTTGCTAGGCTCTGGCAATAAATGGATGAGTTTCCCCAGTGCCCTCATTTACTGAAAAAGCTAGAGATCAACAGGGTTTATAAAGCACATGGAACCTGAAAACAAAATATCACCAAAGTATATTTTTGGTGATACACCAAAGTATCACCAAAATACCTGGAAATACAAAGTAAAATAAAATAACATCCTTTCCTTAGGATATGTTTTCTTTTCTTTTTAGTCAGTGCTTAGAATAATAAAAAATAAGATTTTTGATAAACTTCCTGTCAAGCTTCAAATCTAAAATTCAAAGATTCTTTCAAGTCTCTGCTCAGGTGTCATCTTCTTGTCAAGGTCTGCTTTGAGATCTTCTATTTAGAATTACAATCTGCTCAGCACTCCCGTATCCTGCCTCCTTTCATCTGCTTTTCCTCCTAGAGTATCACTTTAGTTCCTTTATTATCACTGAGTAGCCTAACAACAGGGCCAGATAAAAAACTAATTCAAGCAACTGTGTAATATAACAGGAGTAAAAATGCAGGGTAAATGTTAGGGTAACGACAGAAAGCTCGACTTCTTGCCTGGCAAAGGAAGATTATCCAGCAATCCCTAAATTAGTGAACTGTGAGGGATCACAGTTTGGCTTTCTGTTCAGGGAACCTTCAGGATACGCATGTATCCCAAGCCGTTTTTTAACATTGTCAGTAAAGCTCTCTAAACTTCCTCCTTTTGGTCTGTGACTTCATTCTTTGCCTTCAGGCAACCGCGAGCTCAGTTTGCACGGGATGAACAGTTTCAGTCACTGCTTCCTGCCCTAGCACCTGCTGCCTTACGTGTTACCTGTTTTATTTTACCAGAAAGTGAACTTCACGTGGGCAGAGTACTCACCGTTTTCTTCGCTGATGTAGCTCTAGCTTACATCAGTGCCTGGGTCATAGTAAGCACCTCATAAGCTTTGATCATATTTTAATGAAATTAAGTTGGCTCGATAATCTGTTTTTGAAGAGTACTTCTAAGCGATTAGAGAATTTAACCCAAAAGGAAAACTTAGAAAAGACAGAAAAACACGTGCCTTCCTACCTTATATGCCTCATCCCCCACTGTTTCTTTTAATATTAGAAGTCCATTTGTGTATTATGCTTCATAGGAGTTATAATTTTAGCAACACTTCAAATGGTTAATTCATTTGTCTAATTTCTAGTCAAACTGGTCTCTAAAATGTAAGCGCCCTCGTTCAATGTTTTCTAGACGTGATTTGCACTCCAGATAGTTCAAAGCTAAAGTTCCTCAATATTGCTGACTCTCCCTTTGTCGTCTTTTCCTGTCATATTAGTAAAGTCTATTAAATAATGTTTCATTTAAAATAATTCCACCTCATCATGAAGCATCTAATAATTAATTATAATGACTATAACAGCAAATAAGTTGTGATCCATTTGCTTCCTGCCACATTGTATAAAAGTTGTCCCCACCAGAGGGAAACGCTCAACCTCCATTCAGTATCCCCTCCTAAGTGTCCCACCTGCTCCAGCCTCTCAACTGCTTCTCTCCATCCTGCGCAGCGCAGTTAAGGCTTTGTTAAACATTTATTGAATAGCAGTAGTCATCAGATTCTTCTAATTTGAGTTCCTTTGTCATCACCCTTTCTTTATACATAATACTCTGAACTCTCTCTGTCAGCCCTTTAAGTATAAATGTTTCCTCGTGAACAGTTCATAGCATGCTCAGGCACTCTAGTGCTCTTGCTATGACCTAAGGACCCATCACTCACGTCAGAATTTAGGAATTAGTGCCTTGGACTCACAGTACCTTCATCATTACGTACTGTGTGTTGTCCCAGGTTTCAGTTGTTTGTGGTGTTTTTTAACCTACTAGATTAAAACTTCTGGAATAAGAAACTGAAAGCCAAATTCAATACTTGACCTCCCCAGAAGCAGGCAGCTATGATTTACATAGTAAACGTAATCACTATTTATTCACAGTAAATGTATCACCACAGGGTTGTCACATGTCTCACACACAGCCGACATGCATAGTATGGCTGGCAATATTCCTAGTGTGCCCATGTGGTTCCCATAGGACTTTCCTCACTAAACACATAAAACCACAGGCATTATGTAAGAGTCAGAAAGGAAAAGACTAACACGATGATCTTTCAAAATAATTATTTGATGCCTACTTGTTTCCAGTTACTTTTACTAATTTTCGCCTTCTCTTAAAAGCAAAGGCAGGTGGCAGGCATTCTCCATAAGCATAAACCATGCTAAACGGGAAAGGAAGGTATCAGTGCCTCAAGCCTGGATGGGGACTGTTACCCAGGAGGTACCCTAGCGTTCCCCACCAGCCAGGTGTCCTACAGGAAATGTCTCCAGAGGATTCTAGACAATGATTTCCAAATTTCATTTACTCTTCTCTTCTCATGAATTTTTCCATTATAAATATTAATAATTATGTTAGCTAGAAATCTAAACTCCAATCACTGGCAAAAGGATTAAACCTGGACTGAGTACACATAGCACAAACATTCTCTTTTCTGTTTTTACTTTTTTCTTTTTATTAGTACATATACTTTTTTCTTTTTATTAGTACATGTACTTTTTTTTATTAGTATATGTTACTGACATGCAGTAAATGGACACATTCCTCTTGGGGACATGGTGAAGTGCACATCGCACCCTGAACTTTTCTACTTCCCTTTCTTGTCCTCCTCCACCATTCCCCGGATCCACAAGTCCCTTTCTCAGTTCCATATGGTCTGTCTCCCTATCTCCTATCATCTATCCTTTAGTTTGATCTTTATTTGCACTTTGAGTTTTCCTTAAGAGAAACCACTCATATTTAACTTTGTATGCCTGATTAATCTTACTTATCATTATGTTCTCAAAATAACTTAGACTCTCCTTCATTGCAAAATTCACTCTATGTGAGCAATAAATTTGTTTTAATTGATTGCTATCATCTTGTTATTGCAGTATTATATTTCTGCACCAGATTTCCAAATATTTTATTTCCAAATAGAATATTTTCTTTCCAAATAGCTCATAACTATTCCATTTTTCTCCCCCACTTCAAAAATCTAAACTGATTGTATTTCCATTATTATTGTTCTTGAGGTTTCTGTTATAGCACTAGTATGTCCTTGGCATTCACTGAGTATGTGCATAATTAAATGTTAAAGTGTTAATTGTATACTACATATAATTCAGAATTTCCCTAGTGTGAAATCCATATGGTAAGGCACTTATCCTATTAGAAAATATAATGACGTTTATATTAAGATTTCAGTAAAAACCGACATTTCTCAGACAAGTTTTACAGAAGTCAAATGATCTATCACTATTCAACTTCTGCCCCTTAGTTTAATTGAAAACTGCTAAGACATAAACTAAGTTATACATGTCTCTGCTGCCTAGTGTCCATATGCTGCTGAACAAATAGAATACTAAGACTACAATAATAAACAGCTACTCTCCTGGGAAAGGATCTAATTTCAAATAAAGTTCCTGTTGTAAAATTAACTGAGACTTAGCAAGTCACTCAGAGTACCACTATGATCTTCTGCCCAAGACATGTCCTCTAATAATAGTTAACTAGAATAAGCAGGTCACTGTCTCTAACAGCTGTTAATGGATTTTTGTTCAACTGAGCAACACTGAGGTAAGTAACATAAAGATCTCTATTTTATGCTTGAACTAACTGAGCCTTAGGGAAGCAAAGATCAATCCACTAGTAACTGGAGGAGCAGTAACTTCTGAACCAAATCTGATTTATTACCCCTTCTTTCTTTCCCAAGCTTATTTTGTAATTAGAGATAAAAAGCAATGCAATTGAGAACTTTAATTTATTTATAAAAATTGTAATTCAAAATTGCCATGGATAAGCTAGGAGATCCAGGTCAACCAGGAGTTACTTATCTATAAATCCATAAATTGTCAGAATGAAATATCAAGTCATTAATTATATCCTATAATCTGAGTAGAACCTGCAGGCTTTGAGAACTACACACACCGATTCTAAGCCCGGAGTTCTCTAGGTTTGAAGAGTGTTGAGAGCCCAGATTTTGGAGTAAACAAAGAGATTAGCCTCTCAGCTCCTCCCTCTGGGGCTGCTGTGCCCTGGGAAATGTGATCCCTTGATATTTCCTGTTGTCAATCTCTTCAGGGTCTCTTCACAGATAGTCCCCCACCCCCATCTGGAGGTTGAGCCAGCCAGCGATATGAAAGCACATGCAAGATGGCCAAGAGTTTCTTCTCGGGGTGGTCCAGATTTTGTCACACCAGCATCACAATTTCTTCTCTGCCTAAAACTGAAGCCCTGAAGTTGCCATTCATAGAAGTTGATGCCTGATCAACAGGAAGCTCCACCAGCACCAGCTCAGCATCTGTTTCCTGACTCATGATGGGCACATCAACCACATGGTCCATCAGGACTAATGCTACTCTCAAGCTAACCAGCATTCAAGAGTGGAGGCTACGTGTGGGCAGCTCCGTGATTTGGCCCACTGAGCACCAATCCTTTACATAACTGCCTAAAATATCATCTTACAAACCCACCCAGAGCAAGAGAAGGGTTTCATACATTTCAAAAATCTCATGATCGACCTTGAGCCAGCATTTAAAGTGCATCTGCAATGAATAACATTAACACCTCTTAAAAATTATATTTGTCTTTCCCACACTGGTTATTGTGTTTGCAAAACATGCAAACAACCCCCCAAACAAAAGATCAAAGACTACACCCAATATGGCTTATAAAAGAAAATGCATGACAAATAGCTTACACTCATACTTTGATTGCTTTTACCCTCCCTATATTATAGACATTGTGAATGTGAATACCAGTTAAGCTATACAATAAGTATTCAGAATTTGTACTTTATTCCTTGGCATTTTACATAAATTTAAATATTGAAGATTGAAATTAAAAAATTGCCAGATCTAAGTAGTATTAAGAGGTAACTTCTGCTTGCAAGTTTTTAAAATAAATATCCATAAGATTATAGATTTTCCCACACAGAATATATAAATGGACTTAAACTTAATTTTGTATATGTGTAATGATTCCATTGTTAATCTCATATTTTATAATTTTAATATTCCATTCCCTAAATTGCATAACTATCCATATAGTTACCACTCATATTGCTTTCAAGATTAGCATTCTAAGGGGGCTGGGGAGATAGCTCCGTGGCACAAGTGCCTGCCTGGCATGTGCAAGGTCATGAGTTTGAAACCCGGTCCAACCAAAAAAAAAAAAAAACTTTACTCTCAAGATTAGCATTCTAAATTGAATTTAGTATTGTGTTTTCTAGTATATCTAAAACCTGGGGACTCTTTCCTGTATCATAATTTTTATTAAAATACATATCTATGAGAAAAACTTCCATAGACCTAGAAATTCCAATAAAGTCTCAACAATTGGGGTATTTGTTTTGTTTATCTGACTTGGGTGATGATATTGTTTTCTTTTACCAAATAATAAAATATTATTTATTTATTTACTGACTTACTTATTTAATTGTGTTGTTGGAAACTGAACCCAAGGCTCCTGCATGCTAAGCAAGTGCTCTGCTATCGAGCTACACCCTGAACCCTATTGACTTTAACATGAGTTCACACTAAGAACCCTCAGCGTTGGCAACCTCCTTTCTTAGCCTCTTAAGTAACTCTGATTCCATATATCAACTGCTGCTCCCAAGAAAACATTTCATTTTTCATAAAAAGGTGATCATGCAAAGAGATCTGTCCTTCCTTCAAAACATTTCCATCTCTTTAGGACTCCTAATTTTTTCTTCAAAGTTAAAATTCATTTCCAAATTTACATTTATGGGTCTATTTTCATTTTCTAGAAGAGGAATTGTTAGCTTTATGATACCACAAATAAATGACTTGAGTTTTATACTTTAGTACTCACACTTTGAATCATATTTAAAGGATAAATATTTCAAAGAGTTTTCCTGGATGAAAATAAGGTAAGAACTATTAATGGGAGTCACACAACTAAATTCCCCTTTGAATTCCCTTTCAAAAGGCTTTGAAAGTGTGTCCCTGGTGCTAATCTAAAGTGACTTAGAAAGCTTAGCCTGAGGAAGTAAAGTTAAAATTTAAACATATGTCAAAATTAACCTGTAAAAGTTTTGAAACAGCCTAATGACTTTCTCTCTCTCTGCATTCAGTATCACATTATTAGAAATCTTCTAAAACATTCGTACATTTCTTGACCTTTATACCAGAACCATTCTGTACTAACTTTGAGGATACTTGTCATTTACTTTGTAATAACTTTTGGTTTTTGTTAATTGTTTATCTCAGACACTGAAAGCAAGTAAAAGTGTAGCTTTCTTAGTCTGACATAGCATGAAACTTTTGCACATGGGAAACTTACTGGAGGGTATGAACAACAAGCAAATCGAAAACTGAAAACCAGCATATTTTGTTACAAACACATGAAGATATTTTGGTTGGAGTGGAAGAAGCAATGTCAACTATGAACAACATTTTCCTAAAGTATCCTGTGAATAATTGGCAGCAGCTATATAAAGCAAGAATCACTGTTGATTATTTGATTTAAATGACCAGCTATAATAATCCAGCAAAAAGGAAAGAATATGAACACAGATTTACATGATATTGAGACAAAGTTCAGTGCATGAGTGGGCTCTTCAGTAAACAATAAAATCAGAGCAGAGAAAGGATTTACAATATTCTAAAGCCAAGTTAGCCAACAGGTTTAGTTGAGGCTATAAGAGCACTGTACCAAAAGTGTCCAAGAAAAAGACCATCTGATACTTGGGGCCTAAATACACAGCTAACCAGATTGGCAAATGTCTAACTCACTTGCACACAGAGAGATACCTGAGTGTCCCTTTGTTAACTGAATCACTTACCCATCTGCAACATGGAAAAACAGAATCAGGGTCTCTTCCTCAGTTGCCAGAATTCACCAATACAAATATTCTGGGTGGAATGCCTTAAGCAAAATCATCAATAAATGTCATAAAAGGTTTGAATATGAAGCATTAAGCAAGGAGAGCTAGCACTGGAAATGAAAATAGTTTACTCTGGGAATATGACTGTGCTGCCACTGAGTCATTTATCTATGTAAATAATTTGCATATCACAAAAATGCAGGCCTCATGTGTTTATTTCCATTTTCACCAAGCCCTACAGCTACATAACAGACTTGATTCCTAGCTCACCTGATCTTTTGTAGCTATTAGTTCACCTCAGTTCTCAGACTCTGAATAAATGAATGTGAACTGAACTCCAAGAAGTGGAAAGCCTGATGATGAACTTTACTTCAAGTAACTATAGTGAAGATAAGATGGCAAAAATTCATAATCACAAAGTGTTCTTTTCTCACAAATAAAGTCTTATTTTTCGTTCTGAAGTTACACTACCAAAATGTGAATACTGGGGCCCAGTAGGATGGCTCAGTGGTCTAAAGCGCCTGCTTAGGAAAGCTTAGGCAGCTGCAGGGACCACAGTTCGATCCCCGGCACCACATGCTGTGCCAGCCCTGCCCTCAGGGCAGGCTGAGCCGGCCATAAAAACAAACAAACAAACAAAAGTTCTGAAACAAGAAAAAAAATAAATATAAAAAAATGTGAATACTTACAACTCAGAATTGAAGTACATTTGGTAGGTCTTCAGGATAGCTACTGCAATTTCTCTGTAGTTGTAAATACCTGACAGGTCAGGATTTCCCAGTGCTATAGCCATGGTAATCAATGAAGCCTTACAAAATCTGAAGTCATATGCCTTTAGTTGAACATAAACTACTGTAGGAGGAGAAGGGTCACAGTGCTATTTAACTTAAATAATTTTATATTCTGGACACTTAGAAGCAAAAGACAAATTGATGAGTAATTTTGTCCTGTTTTATTTCTCATTATAGGTAAAATATAATACTTATAAAAATTCCATTACAAATCCTCATGAAGTGTAGAGTTTTTGGTTTGGTTTAGTTTGGTTTGGTTTGGTTGTGTGTGTGTGTGCGTGTGTATGTGTTTGTGTGTGTGTGTGTGTGTGTGTGTGTGTACAGGGTCTCATTACACAGCTAAAACTCATGTTGATCTTCCTGTTTTCAAACTTCGCTGTACTGGGATTACATGTGCAAGCCATTACACCCAGACTCAGTCTTCAGCTCAGCGTACCCTGGAGCAGGGCTGGCATGGCATGTGGTGCCAAGGATCAAACTCCAACCCCTGTGCCTGTCTAAGCAGGTACTTAGTCCGCTGAGCTATCTCACCAGCCCTGAAGTGTAGATGTTTTAATAAGCACTTACTAAGTACATGGCATATTGTTCTGAATCTCAGGAAACAACTGCAATATTCAATACTAACCTTTACCATATGGTAATAAACTAATATAGTCTAATATTTAGTTCTACATTGTAGAGAAAAATTTTCAATTAAACACTCTACTGATGTAGTAACCCTGTAGACTTATTTATGACAACATCACATTAGCCAATAGTCTCTTTGCAAAATTTTAAAAATCTATGTATAGCATTTAATAGGCTTAAAAAGGGAACAAGTGAGGCTTTGAAAATGTTCTTCTTGAATTGAACTCACTTTTAGATCACATTGAAAAAAAAAAAAAAACCAAGTGTCATGTGGAGCTCACAGGACTGAGAAGTCTGACATCAAGTTGGACCCTACCCAAGCAGCTTTCCTCAGGGCTCAGTCACCGAAGGGTCTGAAGAAATGAGTTACAACCTAAGCCTAGAAGCAAATTCTAGAATAAGCACCATTTAGGGGATATCAAAAGCTCTTTCTTGCATGTCTCAACTTTTTGAACAAGTCAGAAATAAGATTAAGTAAAGACAAAGAAATAGTCACTATTTTCATAGAAGATCTAATTTCACCTATAAACTGTAAAGATTTCTCCTCATGTGTGGACAAAGTATAACTCAAGAAGGTAAACTAGGGAAGCCTGAGTCAAGGCTAAATGCTGAGCTCTTGACTCAGTTAGGACTAGGGGGAGGCAGGTGAGGGAGGGAGCAATGCCAGGAGGCACCTAACAGAGAGCGCCCTGCTGGTACACCCCGTGTGTCTCACAGATCTCAGTTAGACCAATAGGCCTATAGCATCTTAGTTCTTTCATATGAAGAAATCCAATATCTCAATAGAAGTCTGCTGACAAATAAATGAATCTATACTTTAGAAAGATATGAAAGATAGAGTTCATACACAAAAAATGTTCCCAAAAAAATCCACTTCCTAACTGGAAAATTATTGCACACCAAAGATGTGCAATCTTGTATACCAAAGCAAGCTAACTGTGTAACAGTTCATTTGAGACTGAAACATAATTTACCATTGAAAAACTTGGACTACCTCAGACAAAATTTCAACCCTGAACTATCTTCATGAGTAATAAAAGTGTATTAAAATAGCTATTCTTAAAATTATGTGATGACCTTACAACTGTATCTATCCAAACCTCTAGTGTGAGCAAAGAGACCCCAGTAGAATAACACATTTTATTTCCTATGAATGACTTTTGAAGCTACTACCACGTAGCTAAAGAATTTTAATTGCAGCAGTTTTTGTAGTTGCCAATTTCTAATCGAATAACAGTAGCTCCTCCACATCAAGTAGAAATTTTCGTGATGGAATCAGAGTATAAGATCCCACAAAATGCAACCCCTTGAATGGGCATAATGGCTCCTAGGGCTCGTTTGCATCTGAAGTATCAGAGAGGACTCTTGGACCACTGGGTTCCGGGCTTAATTATAATACAACTCACCATTTCTAAAAGCGAGTGGATTAATGTGACAAATGGCACTTACAGAGCATTTTTCTATTCTTGGGGAACTTAACCTTTTCAATTTAATACATTTGATTTCCAAATTCATTTTCAAGTAAAAATAAAACTGTTTTGTCTTGGTGACTTTCCCAAGGTTGTGGATCCAGAATTTTTTAAGTTTCTTGCGCACTTTCTCATCAACTCATTTTAGTTACATCCTTCCAATATATTCCATGATACAGCCTCTGTATGTGTTAGATAATTAACTAATTAATTAATTAGGATATTTTTATATACACTCTACCTCTGGAATTAAATTTGCTAAAATGAAAAGTGTATTTGCTTTATGACCACTATGTTTGATTCACTGTAAGAAGTATCTTCTTAGAGATCAATTTGATATTAAAGCCCCGGTGAAAGAATCATGCTATAATTCTATGAGAATTCTTATCAGGGCCAGGCAGATAGCTTGGTGGAATAAACACTTGCCTGGTAAGGATGAAGTACTGAGTTCAACCCCTGGTACCAGAAAAAAAAAAAAGAATTCTTATCAGATGTCATGTAATAATTTTAATACAATGGAAACGTTAGAATATATACATAACCCCTTCTAAGTCCTTCTATTGAATGGATAAAACCACTGTTTTAAACTATCTTTTTGCTTTGAACTGGCTTACATGTTTCCAACCATTAATTTTGCATGATGGCCACACAATCATCTGAATAAATCAAAAGGTGTTTCTACAGTACAGATAAAAAAACATTTAGGCACAGAAAATATGCAAATTTCCAAGGTCATGAGATGTGTAACAGAGGTTAGAATTCAGATCTGTGATTCCCCACACAGTTTCTTCCTCTATATTGTTACAACTGGCTGCGTGCAATTATGAGCACTGAGCACTTGCAGTATTAACAGAAAAGACATTATGGCCTTTAAAACTTTTATGTTTTATGGTTGTTGATCACTTATACCCTTGATACCAACTATCTTTAAAGTAAAGAACACCTTGACATTCTTTCCTCCTCCCACCAAGCGAATTACACAACTGTGTCCACTGGCAAGGCATCTATAAATATTAGCCACAAGCAAATACACAACGAGGTACCTCAAGTGCATCACTGCTGTCGTCAGATCCTCTGTGTGTGTGTGTGTGTGTGTGTGTGTGTGTGTGTGTGTGTGTGACCACAGGAGGAAGAGGAAAAGTGACCTCCAAAGACACTGTTAAAGCAACTGAACTTGCAGGTCATGCTAACAGAGCTGATGGTGGGGGCCTCTCACAGTCCATTTACCCCCTTGAGTAGCTACAAAGCTATTAACCTGGAGTGAGTGTCCTCACTGCCCTTCATCAACCATACTATCAGTACATCCTACCAGTTTTAACTAGTTTTAAAATACGATGCCCATCTATAAAAATACATTTGGATAGGTCTTTCTTACAGAGTCGAGTTTTCAAAGGAAACCTGGGAGAACGATAGGTAGAATACTATTTCAAAACAAATGAATAACACAAGGCCCCTAGGACTGCATATGGAATTTTAATTCCTATGGTAAAGTTCAAGAACTTATATTTTTCATGCCTGGCACTCCTCCAAAACTAAGGCCAATAATGACGGAGGGTGAGTAATGACGTTTGCACCACGATATGATAGCTTATTCCTTCTACAAATTTGTCACTCTTAGCTATGCACTGTGGCAGGCCTTTGAAACATATCTGCCACCAGGAGCTAGAAAAACTGCTTTTGCCATAGTCTATCCACTTAATTAGATCATTTATGCTGTGGTTGTTGTTGCGGTAGAGCACTTATTATCATCTGGGGACACTAGCTTCCAATCTCAGCCACCTCCGCCATTTTGAATGTTTTTGTTTTTGTTTTTGTTTTTGTGGGGAGGGGGGAAGTGGTTGAGGTGGCTGGATCTAAAAGACACATCAATCCTTACCCATCAGCTTCTGTAAAAAGAGAAATGGCATTCCAGGCAACCCAAACTTTGAGTCTTAGATGACACCTATATACCAAATGTGATATTGTTTTCATTACTGGTTATTCCCCCTGAGATAATATATAACTATCCTGGAGATATCACTAACACTAAACTAAAACCAAATATTCACTTTCACAGTTTATATTGAGTTATAGTATCCTTTTGTTGTGTTGTGTTTTGTTTTGTTTTGTTTTGTTTTGTTTTGTTTTGCTAGCTCAGCCTGCCCTGGGGGTGGGACTAGTGCAGCATGTGGTGCCAGGGATCAACCATAGTCCCTGTGGTTGCCTAAGCTTGCCTATGCACACGCTTTAGACCACTGAACCATCTCGATGACCTTCGAGTTATTATATTTTTATGATAGCTTAGAATGTTCTACTTTTTTGTTTTCTTGTTATAATTAAACTGAATCTAAGAATGTGTTTTCCTTGGTTCACCTGATTACAAATAGTAGTTTCTTTTACTCCTTTTAGAAACTTCTCAGTGTGGAAGGCTGAATTTTCTATTATTTGATATTATACAAATATTTGATATTATCTATTATATGATATTATTACAAGTATTATTTCTTTTCTGCTGGAATTAATTTCTCTGTTCTCTCTGTCTATCTGTGTCTCTGTCTGTATCTGTGTCTCTGTCTCTGTCTCTCTCTCTGTGTCTCTCTCTGTCTCTCTCTGTCTCTGCCTGTCTCTCTCTCTTACTCTCTCTCTCTCCCTCTCTCTCTCTCTCTCTCCTTGCCTTTCTTTCTTTCACCACTTCATCACTGGAGACTACAAGAATCTATTGGCGTCAGAACTGAAAGGTACTGAATCTTAGAAAATAGAAGCTGTGGAAGCATCTAGAACATTTTTAGTCAGTCCAGTGAGCACATGAAATGCAAGGACACCCAAGACTATTCTAACCTATTTTTCTACCAACAAATATAAAGGTTATTCCTATTCCATGTTTTATAGTTCTTACTGCTAAAGAAGTAGCATATAAATGGCTCTGGTTATTTAAACTTTATATTCATTACAGATGATTTTCCATTGGAGTAATTTCAGATTTCTGTAGTAACATCTTCACAAAGTTATAGAAAAAGGACAGAGGTCCCTTCAGGAGACCCACAATTGGGAGGTGGGAGCAGAGGGAAAAACAATCTGGGCTTCCTTTCTTGGACCTGCACCTCAGATACACACGGGCAGACACAATTAATAGCTCCTAGTTATCTATTTGCCAGAATCTTAATCTGCAAAATTACAAGAAAATCATGACTTCTTAAAGAAGAGTTAAGAAGAAAGAGAAAAACACTACAGCAGTATCTGCAAATGACCTGCATTATGAAAATTACACAGATATTTTTGCTTCTAAAATGTTTTAAAATTACATTTGCATTGGAGAATTCTGCCATAGCCGAATAGGGGCTTGGTGCACTCCGCACTGCAATGCGGTCCTGCACATGTGAGCAGCTTGATTCCTTAGACCCACACCATCCACAATAAAATCAAGGCACAGAGGAGCAGTTAGACATTTTAAAAATATTTGTCTTCTAGTAGTATATTTAAATTTGAAATTTTCACAGGAACTGTGACTGTTCCTCATGTTGGGTAAAAAGTACTGCAGTTTTACTCAGGACAAAATAAAAGTGAGCATTTGCAGGGCCCGGCAGGATGGCTCAGTGGTCTAAAGCGCCTGCTTAGGAAAGCTTAGGCGGCTGCAGGGACCACGGTTCGATCTCCGGCACCACATGCTGCACCAGCCCTGCCCTCAGGCTGAGCCGGCCATGAAAATAAATAAATAAATAAACAAAAGTTCTGAAACAAGAAAAAAAATTAAATAAAAAATTCTTTTAATAAATGAGCATTTGCTAAGTCAATAAAATCTATAGTAAAGTGAATATCAGTAAATCAGGACCCTAGAATTATGTTGAAATCTGTATTTGCTTTGTAAGGGGTGCCTTACAAAGGCACTTCACTGCTTCACTGCTACACTGTCGATGATAGAAAGAAGTCAGGTGTTACCTGGACTTGGAGGTTCTGGCTGCTGCGGCTGAAATATCTCCATCGTTGGTGTGTAGTCACGTTGGCAAAGCCCAAGCCGCTCTTCAGGGTCTTAATCACTTTGCAAGCTGTCAAAATCCTCGTCATTGTGAAGACGGATTGTGGCTGAAGGTAAATGAGATCACATATATTTTATGAAATTTTTGTTACAAGAGTTTTTAATTGATGTGAGAGAACTTGCTGGAGAGAAAGCAGTCAGCGGGTGTAAGCCTGCCTATCTGAGGGCGCAGAACTCTTTGGGTTTCCATTCATTCTGCCATTAAATGTCCACCCACAGCTCCGCCTCCTCTTTGCCCCGCCTCCTTTTTGCCCCGCCTCCCAACAGAAGTTCAGAAATGGTTCAGGAACACGTAATACAAATTGCAACACATCTAATACTACCTTCTCCTGCTAAAATAATGCTAATGTGTTAGAAAACCCCATTGCTCATCAAAGAAATTGCTTATGCATGTGAACAAAGCATCCTAAACTCTGTGGCCAGTCTTACTTTTAAAGAGTAACAAGTTTCTAAAAATACCAAAGATCAAAGGCTTTTACTTCTGTTGGATGTGATAGCTAATGTGCCACAAAAGAGATTATGGATCCCCCCAAAAGACCTAAGCCTCACCATTGCTTTCTTGGAAAGAGATAATGGAAGACACATACAGGTTTTTAAAGATCAATACTAAACTTTGATTCACAAACAAACAGTACATGTATCTTCATAGTTTGGGGGATTAATAGATTAGTGAGTTATATTCTTACTATTGCATTGTTTTGTGTTCCAAACCTTAAAGCTATCAAAAATGTCACATAAAATACAACTGGAGAAAAGTAACTTGCTATATCTATTGTGAGTCTGTTAAATCTGTCAAAAGTACATAAAACAATGTGTAAACACTGACTTTGTTACAAGCACATTTCCTGTCCCATTTTTTAGTTATCAAAATTGTGCCTAGGACATTCTCAAAACTTCAGCACTCTTGTTTCAAACAAGTAAAATTGATTCGCTTGTCCCTTCAGTCTGACAGCCACGGGGTCTCCTTGCTGGTGGGAGTCATCCATGTAAGAGATGGTTCTGTGAAGAAGCACCACAGACTGTGTAATGACACCCTTGCAAAGGAGTCCAAGGAACAAAGCAAGGAGCTCACGCCTGAAGCTTTTCCACAGTGGGAAAGGAAACAAATATTTCTGAAAGGGGAACAGTGCCAGAAAGGGGGTAGGGAGTGCAGTAGGTGTTTAAAAAATAACTAAGCCAGAACAAAGTTTAAGCTACATCTTCTCCCTTAATGTATTAGTACATCAACATTGTCTGGGGTCAAATTCCATGGTTCTGATGACTTTCAAAACCGAACATAATAGTCTCCCACTAATAAATATAAGAAATTAGTAAAATAACTAACATCATAGAAGTATACACCAAGTGCAGTGGGAAAATAAGGGACAATTTATCTCTTTTTGCCTGTGTGCTCAAGTTTAAGCATGGGATTCTGTGGGACTACATTTTGAACTTGGATGTACTCCATGTAGATAGACTGAAAGGGGAACAAAAAACAAAGGGTAACAAAATCAACAGTATAGCAGGATAGAATTACATGGCACTTTTTTTTAAATGGAGCCTGAAAAAGCCTAGATGCAGGTTACGCAAGTAAACATCACAACAAAGAAGGCTTTGCGCCTCAAGGCCTCTCGCCCTTTTCTTCTACGATTCTTTGCAATTTTTGAAGTGTCTTATCTAAGAAATAAACTTGAAATTTCTGTTAAAGGAATATCATAGAAAATCAGTTGGAGGGGCCAGGAAGATAGCTCAGTAGAATAAGCACTTGCCTGGCAAACACAAAGTCCTGTGTTCAATTCCTGTACCGCAAAATAAAATCTTCTAGAGGGAGACAGAACGGGCCAATGAAGACTACTATCTGTGGGATTTAAGACTGAGAACGAGGTTATAGGCTTACTTTAAATCTAATCTGAGCATGATATATCTCACTTGTAATCCCAGCAACTAAGGGAACCTGAGTGGAGATCACAAGTTTAAAATTAGCCTGGACATTTTAGTGTTTCAGCAAGGCAACATCTCAAAATAAAATACAAAAATGGGCTGAGGCTGTAGCTTAATGCGAAGGCCTCAGGTTGAATCTCCAGCATATAAAAAAATCCAACTGAATCTAATTTAGGCATTGATCTAATCTCTGTTTTCTATTATATATAAATACATACATTTACATATATATATGTGTGTGTTGGGTTGTGTGTGTGTGTGAAAGATTGCCTTTTCCAGAGAAGAAAAATAGGCATAGACTTATCATGGAAAATGTTTAAGGTGTAAAATAAATTGAAATCATTCACAATCTCAATATCCAGAGGCACTCACACTATAAACATTTCAGTATCATTTCTCTTTTCCTCTCTCGTGCTTTAAATAACTACAATATTGGGGCACTAGGAATTTCAGAGATTATTTGTGGTAATTTATCACAATTGACTTAAACATGATTTTCCAGAAAGATGTCAACAAGTCCAGGATCAAGCTCTGAGACTGCAATCTGGAGGAAAACGGGGCCAGGAAAGTTGTGATGGGCTTTTGTTCTGTAGGTGTAATCATGGATAGAGGCTTCCACCCTTGTTTCCAGGCATCCAAATAAAGAACAAAGGGGCAGAAGATCTAGAACCTGAACTAGGGATTGAAGATTCAACCTCTATGATTCCACAGTCTTGCAGATTAAGAAAGCCAATAAATAAAATAGCAAGTATCTTTAGAATGAAGCATTCAGACAATGCAATATTCGAACTGAAAACTTAAAAAAAAATTTACAAGGTGAGGGAGTGTACATTAGAATAGATCAAAGGGTGTGGCTTTAATATTGATAAGAACATTAAAGTCAGACATAGAAGACTGAGGAGAAATAGTACATCTTTATGACAGCAGTTGTTCAATGCATTCCAAAGGAAGTGCTTTTTTTGTTTTTTGGTTTTTTTTTGTTTTGTTTTCTAAGCCCATGATAACCTTCCCACATCTCTGTCTATGGGCGCACCAGTGACAAGTACGCATGCGCACACACGATTTTAGGACAAGCTATGTTTAATAACCCACTTGCAAGTCTGTCACTAAGGGGCTTCTTCATGTGGAAATCACTCAATCTAAAAGTTAAACGATTTCACATGGCGTTAGTCCTCTTTCCCATGGATACATTTACAGCTGTGGGTTATCTTCCTCTGTACAGTCTCCTAAGAGAAGATGAATCACTAATGCTACTACCATTTCAAAGTCTGAGGCTTTTACTTTTCAGCAAATGGATAAACAAACAGACACACACATACATACATACATACATACATACATACATGCATATATACATGATAAGTAGATGATGTGGACAGATAGATGATGGATTGACAGATATTCTTAATTAATACTAGTAATATTTTTAAAAGCAATATGAGCATCCAGTTTTTAAAATTCTCTAGAGAACTTAATTTTTAAAACTTCAATTGAGACAGCTGGTATTCAAAGAAATAATATATCAAATATTAAATTGTGCCCATTTTCCCTTGATACTTAAAATGAATTTGGGAAGTACTGAAAGTTACATAATACTCCCCCCACAGCCTCTGTTAATAGTTTAATATAATTTATGTTAACATTTACATCAATGCATTATGTCATAGTTATGAAAACTGGGACCAGCCTACATTCTGCTTTCCTGACCTAATATTACAAGTATATTTGGTGTTGTTATACAGGTATTTTAAAACATTAATTAAATAAGCTACAAAACACTCATTTTCATTGCTTCTATTCCTACTTCAGTGCATGTGTTTCTATCACTTATCAATACTGGCAAATTTGATACCAGAAAAAAACTGTACCTACCAGCATCCCAATTGCCATACATCAGTCTCTTTTCAATATTTACTCCCTCCTATTAGATACTATCTTTTATTTTATTTCCTTGAATACAGTAAATAGTGTTTTTCTGTCATTTAAAGTTTAGACTGTGTGTGAAGCTGAACACTTCAGTGCACTTTTAATTAGTATTAATCCTCTTTAGCTTACTTCTGTTTCATCTCTTTTGTTCCCATTAATCCGTTTATTTCAATGATCAGAAAACCACCTTTTTTTTTTTTTTTTTTTTTTTTTTTTTTTTTTTTTTTTTTTTTTTTTTTTTTTTTTTTTTTTTTTTTTTTTTTTTTTTTTTTTTTTTTTTTTTGTCTTTTTGAGACAGGGTCTCACTATGGAGTTCTGGCTAGTCTTGAGCTCACTTTTGTAGCCTAGGCTGGTCTCAAACTCACACCGATCCTCCTGCCTCAGCCTCCCGAGTGCTGGGATTACAGGCATGCACCACCATGTCCGGCCCCCAGAAAACAATCTTTAAAGGAAACATAAAGCAACACTGCTGATTACCACCCTATAAGTGTCTTAATTTCAAATATCTTCTTATTTGGATAGCTCTTTGTCCTAGATAAGACAATGCCTGTTACCAATTGGAAAAGCTGAAAACAACTGATGCTGAAAAGTAAAAGTCCCACATTTTAGAATGAATGGAAACTAATGATGTTAATAACTCCTTCTTCAAAGGTACAGAAACTTCCAACTGCCCAACTGTGTCTTACTAGATAATAAATCAGAAAAAAACTCTAAACAAGTAAATATCTATCAAAAAGCTACAATAGCAGGTTTGCAAATATGCTTCTAGAAAAATGACTAAAGGAATTATGGATTCCTGGGCACAGAATTCCTAAGCAAGAATAAATAGAATATGTCAGAGAAAGTAAAGACGCCTAAGAATCAGAAAAGAGAACTGTCAATAACTCAGTAAAAAGTCTATTTCAAAATGATAAACTTAAAGCAAGAAAAATGGTATAACTGCAGGGCAAATAAATTGAGAGTCAAAGAAAATGCAGTAAGTCACTGAAGAAAGTGTTACTTTGTGTTTGACCAGGGATGCATGAAAATAGAATATAAAAGACAGACATTATGAGGTTCGATTCCATGATTTTTATTAGCCAAAGTAATCTAACGAGGAACACTGTTGTAAGGACACAGGCAAGGAAAGCTACCCTTTAACACAAAGTGATCTTGACTGTTCCTATGTAAAATGGCCACTACTCAACAAATTAAGACAAGCTGGAAGAAGGATTCCTTAAGTTTGGCAAGAAGGTGACATAAAGTTAGTTGTCTTAACACCTTATCGATATGTCCTGGACTGATAATGACAATTGACAGCTACAAAGCAGCAAGAGGATGGGGCTTTTAAATAACCAGTGTCTTCAGAAATCCAATCAAGTAAGACATGTTTATTAAGATCCGTTTGACATTTTGAGGGATACAAAGTGAGTACCCAATTATGATAAATGTGCTTATCAATCTAACACTTGATAACATAGATAGTGAAGTGATGCAAAAGATGAAAAATGAACCAAGTAAGGAGGCCTTGTAAAATTAGTTTCACACAAGAAAACCTAAAGCACATGTGATTTATATCTTGGATAATAAAAAACCATCACTTATAAGACCCCAGCTTGAAAACACCTAAAAGAGATTAGTCAGTACAAACAACATACATTTTTTATTTATAAGTAAATCTTATCACACTAATATTTTCCTTTAAAATGACATTACGATCAGATCAGATGGAAATGTTAGATGCATTCTAACTCAACTTAAGAGTGCCAAAAATGTATGAGAAGGCAACATTTGGAGCACACACATTTGCTAAAGAATGGAGGAATAAGCTATTGTAAATCTGAGAGGACAGAGTGAAGCAGCCAGTGAGTTAACGAATCCTGTTGCATATCCATAGGGTGGAAAGAACACAGTGGACAATGCTGCAGAGAGCTGACTTAGAGCTTGGAACCCAGTGACCTTGGAAGACTGAAAACCTAGGCACACACAAGCATGGCAAAGTGAAAGCTAAGTGGAGGGCTGGGGAGATAGCTCAGTAGAGTAAGGGCTTACCTGGCAAGTGCAAGGGCCTGAGTTCAATCCCTGGTGCTGAAAAAAAAAAAAGAAAGAAAGAAAAAAAAAAAAGCTAAGTGTAATCAAAAGTAACTTAGTCCAGGAACAGAAATAAAAACAAACTGCAAATTAGTTGTGGAGGGCCAGAGAGATAGCTTAGTAGAATAAGCACTTGCCTGGCAAGCACAGGGTCCTGAGTTCAATCCCTAGTACTGTCAATAAATAAATAAATAAATAAATAAATAAATAAATAAAATAAGTTGTGGAGGAGTAACTATGTAGAAATGAGCCACAGAGTGTATGTAATAGGCAAAATTTGTAGTCATCTATTACTACAAAATCCACAGGCAAAAAGCAAAACTTAGAGTGGAACTTAAGAAAAGAAAACGCACAAGAAATACAAATATTAAATAAATTAAAATTCAAAAAATTAATGGTTTAACCATGAGATGACCATTAAATTTAAAATCATATCATGGAAGATTCCTAATCAAAGTCTTTCAATGTTTCTTTTTTTTTTTTTTTTTGTGGGACCAGGGTTTGAACTCACGACCTTGCACTTGCCCAGCAGACACTTGTGCCTCGGAGCTATCTCCCCAGCCCCTTTCAATGTTTCTTAAAGTACAATGATTGGGTAATAATTTTTTTTTTGTCTTTTTGAGACAGGGTCTCACTATGCAGTTGAGGCTGGCCTTGAGCTCACTTTTGTAGCCCAGGCTGGTCTCGAACTCATACCGATCCTCCTGCCTCAGCCTCCCGAGTGCTGGGATTACAGGTGTGCGCCACCACGCCCGGCTTGATTGGGTAATAAATTTAAAAGATCTTACAATATAAATTAAAACATGATTTTATTCCCACAGTATAATAGCACATTGTTTATATCTAGAGATAGATCCATACAGCACTCGCTATTATGCCAGTTAGTACAAATAGGTATCAATAAATCCCTTTTAACGGCTCTATTCTTGATCAATATGATCCAGACTTAAAATTAAGGTCCTTGCCATTGTTGATGCCCTAATGTGGGCCTTGGCAGGCCTTACATAATAATCTTAGAAGCAACCTTGAAAGTAGCTAATGCTATCTCTGTTTTATGCTTCCTAATGTTGAGTCCCAAAGGCTGGAAGATCACACAACTAACAAGCACTTAGCCAATGTTCCTGTTCTTCCAACAAGACCACAGCAGGGAATGCCTTGGGAAGAATGGCCTGGTTAAGGTCCAGTGTGATAGGAAGAAAAATATTAGTGGGAAGGTTACAAAGACTTCCGGTGCTCAGTAGCATCCATGACATTTCTTTATGTTCCTTTCTTTTCTTTCTCTCTTTCTTTCTTTCTTTCCTCCCTCCCTTCCTTCCTTCCTTTGCTTTCTTTTTCTCCTTTCCTTTCTTTCTTTCCTTCCTTTCTTTGTAATGTATTTGGTAGAGTACAGGGTCTCACTACACAACTCATGGGGATCCTCCTGTTTTCAGCCCCCTCAGAGCCTGGTCTTAGTGGTGGGCTCAGCACACCTGGGGGCGGGGCTGGTGTGTCCTGAGGTGTTGGGAATCAAACCCTGGTTCCTGTGCTTGCCTAAGTAGGCACTTAGTCCATTAAGCTATCTCATTGATCCTATTTATATTCCTTTCCAATCAGCATAACTTCAGTAAAAACAACTTCTCAAATTTGTTATTATGGTTTAATTAAATATAAGAAAAGGGAAAGTGATACAAACATAAAGGCTAGGGAGAGAATTCAGTGGAATAAGTACTTGCCTGGCAAGCACAAGGTCCTGAGTTCAATCCCTGGTGAAGAAAGAAAGAAAGAAAGAAAGAAAGAAAGAAAGAAAGAGAGAGAGAGAGAGAGAGAGAGAGAGAGAGAAAGAAAGAAAGAAAGGTCTTCTGGTTTTTTAGTAATTCCCATAGAACTAATCACTCTGAAGCTATATTTCTGACTGGCTGATTTGATGAGATGACCTAGACTAGTAAAAATTACTTTATACTTTTCTAGCTAAGATTTGCCTTTAAGATGGCCTTACTTATTACCAGATGAGGTGGAAAGGTAGATGCATTCCAACTCAATGTATGTCAATGCAACATTTAGAGCACACAGATGTGCTAGAGAATAGAGAAATAAGCTGTTCTGAATCTATTTCTAGACATTCTTTGTTCCAAGTCTATGGGATCTAGAAAATTTAACGCTACTGAATTTTAATGATTTTTCAGAAATAAAATAGAGATCTGTTTTTAAATATAAGCAATTCAAAAATTGCTTATATTTACTTGAAGGAACTCTATGTCAGAGACTATATAACAGGAAGCAGATTGTATTTTGCTGAAAAATACTTTAAGGAAAATATCTTCTAAAAGCTTTTGCTTAGGGCTGGCCAGAGAGCTCAGAGAACTAAAGCACTTGTTTAGGCAGAGGCAGGGGTGGAAGCTGATCCCTGGCCTGCCTTGCTGGCCCCACCCCCAGGGCGCACTGAGACAGCGATTGAGACTGGGCATGCTCTGCTGAGTACCGTATCCCAGAGCTTGGGAGACTGAAAACAGAAAAGATCCCTCTAAGTCCAATCTGTGTAGTGAGACCCTGTAGACCCTGTTCTAAATAAACACATTAAAAAAAAATTAGCCTAAATTCTCATGAGATAAAATTTAAGAAATGATATAATTAGATTGTTTTACATAGCTGGTAGGAATTTTTTACTTCAATGTTTTTTGTTTTGTTTTTATTAGCATATGTGGGCAATATGTAATGCTTAAATTCCTTTTGGGGACTTGGTACTTTAAAATCATTTTTTTCTGATTGCCTTATTTTACGTATGTAAAACTTATAATACCTAAATGAGCAATCATCATCTAATTATTATTGAGCTATGTAATATTAGATCTAAAGTAGAAATCAATGTAAAAGCAGAGGTTCTTAAACAACTACAATAGTTCAAATACAAATAATTTTGTAAATGATGAAACAATTAGGAAAGTAACTCACAATTACGTAAATCAACTTACTCTTGGCCAAAGTATATTTTAACACTAACCCTGAACCTGCCTGCCTCACAAGTGTCACAAAATAGAATCTCTGGAGCAGTAGAAACTGATCTGCAACATTCGTAAATGGGTTGGGACACTCTGCCTCTCCTGATCTCATTTGCCTGGATTGGCTTTAAAGTTGACCTTTATGCAACAGCAAACAAATGGCTTCTCAAGAGAACGTCATTGTTTCAAGGGTTAATAAACTTTAGGATAAAGTGTTACCCAAATCCACAATGATGAAACTAGTAAGATGAAATGCAATGTAAATGATGTAAATGTGCTCTAGTTTTAATTTGCTTGGCATCCACTAACTAGAAACATGAGAGATAAATTGGAAGGTAACTCAGGCCCTTCTTTTTTTTTTTTTTTTTTTTTTGCACATATCCTTAGTGTTTAAGTTCATATAAAATCTGAATTCTAGGATCCACTTGAGTCAGCCTTTAGCATGTATGGCTATAGGTCACTTAGCAGAAATGCTTAGTGGATAGTCTTACAAATGCTGAAATTTTTGAAGCGTGTTTGTTAACAAACTGAATGGAAATGAAAAAAACTGCTTTAATTCTTGAATTTTGTGCATGCAGGTCCCAAATAAATGATTAACAAAGAGAGAGAGAGACAGAGACAGAGACAGAAACAGAGACAGAGACAGAAGCACAGAGACAGAGACTAAATCATTAGATAAGGTTAGATAAGCACTCATTCAAAGTGGTAAAATGTTTCTAAGAACAAGGAAAAACTTCATCAGCAGCCTTCTTTGTACAATGATGATCACTGCAAAAATAAAAACACGGTCTTCTAACCCGCTGAACAGAACAAACTGCCCTGATGGGCTTGTTTTCTCAACTTTGGTGAAGAGTACACACAACCGATTTTGCAAGATTCTAAAGAGCAGTCCTCACCCTGAGGAGGGGTTATCTACAGCGCTACAGTTCCGTGTTGGGAGAGGGTTGAATCTGTTCAAATTAAGTATGCTTGAGAATCGATGATAAGCATGCCTTGCAGTGGTCATGAAGTTACTGTCCCGGTGGGATAAGGGATGGCAGTCAACACTACACTGACGTGGAGTACGTTCTTGCACCACTCCGCTTCATGGTACACTTGCTACACTAAGCCTCGCTCTCTCCATGGCCTGCTATATTCCAGGGAGTTTCACCCAAGAAGATGCAGAAATCAGACCACTGCTTTCATAAATACTAAGTGCAGTCTTCCCAACACTGAATTGCAGCTAGCAATGAAAGTGTCATACAGCTATTTCTTCCTCCAGTCTTCTAGATGGCTGAGTCATTATAGAGGAGTAGTGGGGTTTTTTAATTATTTTTAAAAATGATGCTCTGGAGTTTATTACAAAAGAAAAAGAAGAGGAAGAGGAAGGGTAGCAATAAGACGAAGAAAAGGAAGCCAATATTCTGACCAAATTGTTGAATACTACAAACTGCTAACAATTACCAGTAGACAAAAGTATAAATTTGGGTTTTAAATTTCTGATATCCTTTGAGAGTTGAAGAGTTAAATGTTTTTAATAATACTGTTTATTTGACATTATTTCTCTTCATACTTTCTTTCATTGAAATTATTTTCATCTGTTAAGAAGAAGCAATAAATACATACTACAGCTAATTTATTTTGGTAGGAAATTGCTTCAGGAGAATACTCTTGGAAAATTTTTCAACTGAAAAAGCAAAAGAATGAATATCAAAATGCAAAAGTCATGTCAAGATTTCAAAAATGTGTGTTTAAAGATCAGTTGGGATTAAATATGAAGGTCAAGCAGTAGATCTAAAACTTCCATGAAAAAGAATGGTGGAACATATTATAAAATGTAACACAAATGAAAGAAAAAGTTTTAAGCAGAAAAACACTGTTAGCTACCTGTTGTACTAGGTGCTGTACCTGTGGCTATCTTGCAGAAGAAAAACCTTTTGGAGGTTCAAATAGTATTTACGCCAAAACTAATGAATGCATTCTTCAAATTATTAAATATTCCAGACTACAATTGCCACTTGTCCCATGTGGCTGTTTCTCTAACATTATTTAATAACATTAATTATGACCTGATTGATTAACCAATATACCTTCTATAACGCAATATATTTTAAGCAAGGATAGAACCAGGAATTTCCAGGTTTAATGTAAATATCCAAAATCCCAGTTACTAATTATTAATATTGTTGATCAAAAGATTTTATATTAAAAATCTGTCTAGTCTTCTCTAAATTCTCCAGGAAATATAATTATACTTTCTCTAGACAAATTAATGAAACTTTGATTTAAAAGAAAAACACTAAATCAAAGATCTTTTGTTAGGGAACAGTTTTTTATATTCAACTGGCAAGGTTATAAGTTTTCAAAGGGATATTTTGGTGGTGGTGGTGATGGTGGTGGTGGTGATAGTGATGGTGGTGGTGGTGGTAATATTTTGGTACTGGGAATTGAACTCAGGGCCTCACACTTGCCAGGCAGGTTCTGTGCCACTGAGCTATATACCTGATCACAAAATCTTCAAACTTAATGAGATACCTGTAAGTAAGCTTCTTCAGAAGTTTAGTTTTTATTCGCAGTCAAATTGATGTACCTTCCCAGCACTCGGGAGGCTGAGACAGAAGGATCACTGCGAGTTCGAGACCAGCCTGGGCTACAACAGTGAGCTCAAGGACAGCCTGAACTGCATAATGAGACCCTGTCTCAAAAAGACAAAAAAAAAAAAAAAAAAAAAAAAAACTGATGTACCTGACCAATCATTCTATGAAACAGACATGATACAAAAAAGAAAATTGCTATTCAGTATACTATTCTACTACTCTCTCTCACTTGTTTCATTTTTAATATGTAGGGTAAGAAAAATGACAACTTTATTTACTGTGACAGTATTCCAATGCTTGTTTTGATAATATTTAAAATCAAACTTAAGCATTATCACTACCCAAGCAAATATAACTCAAATAAATTTTCAAACTAAATTCTAAACTTAAGTTCTATATTCGCTACACTTACAAATTGTCTTTGTAGCTAATTCTCTCCTTAAAAGCCAGAATCAGTTTGCATAAATGGCAGTCTTCTGAAACCAATATTTACACTTACAGAAAAGTTTATCCAGTTAACTGGTAAAGAAAACAAACATACCCCTATAGCATCATTAGTCCTTCAACTATCATTTTTAGCCTTCAGCTCAAGTTCCAGGCAAACATGAAGGTGTGGGGATGGACTGGTGTCAGGCCAAGATGGCACCCGGACCCTGAAGGTCAGGCTGACTGCTGGAAGGGAGTGGGGCCACAGGAGAGTGGATGGCCAGGCTGTACTACGAGCTCTTTCACCACCTTCACTATGGCAGCTGGCTGGAGTCCAGTGTTTCTTAGTACTCCAGCTCTCCAACTACTTTTCTCTCCACTTTTCCTCATTATGCCACACAAATTTCACCAAAGGAAGAAGGGATGATCATAAGGCAATACACTGAAGATACATCATTCAATCCCAGAGTAGCCTGTGACATTGTGCATTCTCAAAGACCACATGTACCATTTCCACTGCCTGACATTTTACCATCATGAAATGGAGTTGTTAGAAAAAAAAAATTTAATTAAAAAAAATTGTGAATCACTCTGCCAACATAAAATGATGCAATATTTCATCTGATGAAGAAACTTGAAGCCAAACGTTTATTAGATTGATTTTCAACTCATTTACACCCTTTTGGTCTTACACAGCCACATGGAAGCATGCTGTGCAGACTTGAGCTATACTGGTACTGTAGTCATGCTGTAAAAATATTCTCTTCTTGAATACTCTCCTGATTAACATTGTACTAACTTACTTTTATCAACTACAATGTAAAGCTAAAACTTCAATTTCTTCACCTTTTAAAATGTCAGGTTCTTTTCTGCCTCCTCTGTGTTGTAGAATTTTAAACTGATCTCTTCCTTGTTTTCTTGATATTAACAAATTGGCATTAGTAGTAACTAGTCCCTCTCACAGGCCAAAAGTGATCATTAATCCTCAATTTCCTTCAACCAACATTTATTGGAGGCCTATTACATGCAAATGTGGTGCTAAATACTGAGAATAAAAGCAAGACCCAAGCAGCTCACTCTCACAAAAGCTCGTTCTTGAAAAGCCTTTCACTTATATTTTTAGAAACAGACAAAACAAATCTCCCCTGCTCTCAGGATTGAACAATAAAGAATATCAAAAAGAACAGAAATCCAAGACCCACAAGACCCAAGGAGAGGAAGCCAGATCAATATCCCTGTCTAGCAGCTCTCCCAGGTTGATGTGTGATCTTCTGTTTATGCACTTCACAAAGTGAAAAGTCCTAGTGTCATCTTTGAGATCCCACAGGAGCTGAGCCACACACCAGGAGCCTACTCTGATCCAAAAACTTCTCAAGAAAACAAAAGAAATTACACTTTTCATCAGTCAGTTTTGGCTAAAAGTTCTGGTGACCAACACTGAATAAAACAGAACACAACTGTAAATATTCATACTCCCTTAATGACAAGGAATCATTCACAAATTCTCCTATTCTCCTATTCCCAAATCTCTCAGGGGAGATTTTTTTTGACATTTCAAAATGTGTCCTAAAATATGCAAAAGATAAATTCATAGTAAAATGCATTACAAAATAAATTTAGATCAATATTGAATATTGCAAATAGATGACATAATATAAAAAGTACCAAGTCTTAAATAAATTCCCAAACATCTACAAAACTATTAATCTCTAGCTCCTACTCCACCCAATATAAAAACAACAATATAATTACTGAAATTTCACAGAAAGAAAAGTAAAAGCTCATACCAAAGTTATATTAACGTTATAAGAGTTTTAAGATTCAGGGCTAATACAAGTGCTCAAGGATTCCTCATCCAAATCCAATGAACCACTCAGCTCACCACCGTTCCTTCTTTTCCAAATCTTGGATATGAGCAGCTAAGAAAAGATGAGCTGCCTTTAGATCAAAGACCACACACTTCTGACTTTCAGAGCTCAGACACAAGATGCCTGGAAACAGGGTTGCCATGACCAAGCCAAGTCAGCAAGGCCAGGAGATTAATGTTCTCTTCAGGCTTCAAAACCCTGTGTTGTCTGTGAGAATAACTACTCCACTACCCTGACAGTGGACTCCTTGTTTCTTCTAGACTGAAGATAAGACACCCCTTCTTATCTCCTCGGAAAGAAAAAAAAAAAAAGACCTGACTTCAAAGTCCAGGAGAACAATGATACTGAATGCCAATGAGGATTAGAGGCCTCGGTGGTTCACCTGACCTGGCACTAGCCTGAGTGGAGACAGTGGCCGAGCACTTCAATAGAAATCTCAAAATTAATGTATTTAAGGGTCTTCATGTGTGCCATAAATATCTTAAT
Organism: Myocastor coypus; assembly: GCA_004027025.1. Lineage (NCBI taxonomy): Eukaryota > Metazoa > Chordata > Mammalia > Rodentia > Myocastoridae > Myocastor > Myocastor coypus. The sequence goes on from PVJA010000513.1 coordinate 36,838, forward strand.
AAACGTCAAGATTAAATATGGCAACTGTCCTATCTATCTAACATACAATTCAAAATGTCCATTGTCAGTAACCATCAGCAATATGCTCCATGCTTTTTTTTTAGTTTTATCTCAGGTTGGATGTAATTTTTTTTTTTTTTTTACTTTACTGAATATCTGAACTCGTGACCTAATGTGAGGAAAACTCTAGATGCCCTTGAAAATATTTTATGGTTCTGGAACTACTTTAAGTAATACTTACATGTACAAAAGCTATAGAGTAGGGTCTGGTGAGGTAACTCTGTGGCATAAGTGCCTGCCTGGCAAGTGCAAGGTTGTGAGTTCAAACCCCAGTACCGCTAAATAAAAAAAAAATAAATCCTATACAAAAGATATAGAGTAAAATATTGAGTAAAATGATATATATATATATATATATATATATATATATATATATATAAAACATTGTCCATCATTACAAAACATCCCTGTTCCTTTCATTCTCTTTTGCTCTGGCTAGCAGCCTGCAAAATTAGAAATCGTTAACATTAAATATATAAAATGTTCCTAAAGAGAGAGTGAAAAACAAAGATTACCCAAGTCAATTAGAAACCCCAGAACTAAGCTTCAGTATGAATTTATTTGGTCAGAGGCTGAATTATTTAACCTCTGTGCACATCATTTGCTCATAAGAAAATTGAAAAAGACTAATGATATGAAAAGAGACATCCTGGCTTTTCACATGAAATGAGCTGTGTGCAAAGGGAAGTTACCGACAATAGTACCAGGAGGGAGCTTTCCGTATCATGCCATGAATTTATCCCCAAAACATGGTATTATCTTTGACCACCAGCAAGTGTGCAGCATGCAAAGCTAGTCAACAAGCAAAGGTTAACGCTATTCCCAGCTGTGGAATAACCTTGTTGTTCCTTAACCAAGTCAATTAATTTTCCTACTGCCCAGTTTGTCTAAAACCTTGTAAGTCAATGATGAAAAATGACAGAAGTATGTAAAAATTAATGAGAGCATATCCATCAAGTTCTAGGATCTCAAGACAGGACACCAAGGAGACGCCAATTTGATTAAATCTCCAATGGGCTAATCAATGTGGATAGCCTTCACAGGCTGTTAATTATGCAATAACTAGAGAAAACGGAAGTGAGTATCATTTGAACCTTTAATTCTTACGTGTTTTTTCATTTATTTACTTGATCAACTGCCTTAGTATCTTTTACTGCATATCAGATACCTCATTAGAAAATGGTTCAAGAAACTAATGGTCCAAAACCTAATGATACCTCATAGGAGATGCTTAAGAAATATAAATAAATTAAGGCGCTATGATTGATTCGGCTATGGCTGAAGTGTGAACCCAAAAACACATATGTTGGGAGCTTGGTCCTCAGTGTGGCAATGTTAGATAGTAGTGAGTCCTTTGCGGGTGAGTGTTTTCTATTCTCTTCCCAGTCTCTGGCTCTGTGGCTTCCTATATGATTTGCATATCATATTCCCAACCTGATGCCAAGTACTATAGGAACCTCACCAGAGCTAATGCCAGGTTTTGAATCTCCAGGATGAAGAGCTTTAAAAACAAACAAAAGAACACTTCTTTATAAAGTACTCAGTCTCAGGTATTCATTATAGTAATAGAAAGCCTACCAATCCAAAAAAAAAAAAAAAAAAAAAATTGTTACTGAGAAGTGAGGTCATTAATATAACTATACCTGAAAATACATAAGTGGATCTGAACCTGGGTAGTAACCAGGAGTTAAAAGAATTTGGAGGGGCTGGGGAGATAGCTCCGAGGCACAAGTGCCTGCTGGGCAAGTGCAAGGTCGTGAGTTCGAACCCTGGTACCCCCCCCCAAAAAAAAAAATAAAATAAAATAAAAGAATTTGGAGGAGTAGGTTACAAAAGAATTATTATGATCCAAGCAGTACAGGATTGTTCTAATGAGAGAAAAATCAAGTAAGCTAGGGAGCTGGTCTCATATGAAAAGTAAGACTATATATTGTAAATGAGAAAAAGTGGCATTCTTATCCTACTGTAAAGAGTCTGCATATGTCCACTTCCTAAGATTTTATGGAGGACAACGCTGAGAAATGATAGACCCTTTTACTTAGCAGAACAAATTTCTTTTTTTTTTTTTCTTTCTTTTTGTTTTCTCTTTTTTTTTTTTTTTTTTTTTTTTTTTTTTTTTTTTTTTTTTTTTTTTTTTTTTTTTTTTTTTTTTTTTTTTTTTTTTTTTTTTTTTGCCATCTCAGCCCACCCTGAGGGTGGGGCTGGCACAGTATGTGGTGCCAGGGATTGAACCGCGCTCCCCTATGCCTGCCTAAGCTTGCCTAAGCAGGTGCTTTAGACCACTGAGCTATCGCACTGGCGCCAGAACAAATTTCTAAGAGGCAAAGCATGCAGGCAGTAGTGGGAGTTTTCATTGGCCATTTGTAGTCAGATTTTGATAGTGAGATACAAAAAGCAAAAGGTGGCAAAACGGAGAGATATATAAAATTTACAGACTTTCTACTTCCCTATTTCTTCCTCTTTGGATAGGAGTGTTTCCTCTATCTTTGTCCCACCACTTCATCTTGAAGAATAAAAGTTCATTTTTTTTTATTGTATAGGTGCCTACAGCTGAAAATGTCATGAGCTCCAGGTGACAGTTTGGACTTGGATTTATGAATAACATGGAATGAGTTAAGACTTCGAAGACTACAGAACAGAATAATTGTATTTTGTGCTGTGAAAAGGAGCTCAACTCGGGGGGTCAGGGGCAGAATGCTATTGTTTTAATATGGCTTAAGTAGATCTCCTATATTTTATCTTGCTGGAAATTTGGGCCTTAGTGTGGCCCCATCAAGAAGCAGTGAAACCACTAAGAAGCTGGACCTTGAAGAAGGTTGTCAGCAGTCCTTTCCTAACCTCTGTCTTCTGATTCACCACATCAACCCTTGCAGTTGTGCTTCACCTCGATGTCAAATGCCATTGACCACAAAAAGTGCTAACCCCAGAGACAGTCGTAGTACTGTTTTTGAACTTCTAGGGCTGCGAGTTGAATAAAGTTACTTCCCTAGTAATTTCTTATTTTTTGAGACAGGGTCTTGCTATGTGATGCAGACAGGCCTTAAAGCTCATTGTAATCCTCCTGCTTCAGCCTTCTGAGTGCTGTGACTGTAGGTGTGCACCACCATGCCTGACTTCTAACTTTCTGCCATAGCAACAGAACATAGAATAATAAGTGGGACTTTCAGTGTATTCAGATAGCTTAGTAATCAATAAAATAATATATACTTACAATGTATAGTGCAAGGAGTGGGACAAAAGTAGGACATGTTTTGAGAAAGTAATAGTGGAAAATAAAATTTAGATGTCTAGTTAGGGAGAGTCTGAGGGAGCTGATATGTGAATAGTGTATTCTGATTAAGCAAGTGATATAGGGAAAGGAAATCACCTCATTCAAAGGTCATCATGAGGAAAGATTTTGAGTTGGGAATAGAAAGCACCCTCCAGGCGCTCCTTAGTGGAAAGGAGAGTGGTAAACAAGGCAGGGAGTACTAACAGGAGAGATCTGGGAGAAGTCAGATCAAAGATCCTAAAAGGATTTTGAAGATATATTAAGATACTGGCTGTCACTCCCAGTGCAATAAGGAGTTTTTGAAGAATTTTAACACAGGCTGTGAATTATTTTACTTATATTATAACATTTTATAAAAGATTAATTTGACTGCTATCTGGAGATGTACTGCAGACCAGGGGAATTCATGTAAGAAGCCAGTGTTGGTAGGCCAGCTGGTTGCTTCCCATGGAGCACTTGCTGGACTGGTGTGCCCACTGTCACTCAGCTCCTGTGAGCATTTGCTGCAATTATTCACTTCTGACACCTCTTCCAGACACCCTGGCTGAGGAGTGTTTTTTTGCTCTATGATACGAACATGAAACAATAGCCTTCTTTACTTTAAGAGTAGCCTGCTCCACCATGTTTTGCTCCAGATTTTCCTCTGTGGATCGGGGAAGATTAAAGTTTACTTGAGATCACATTATTTAAGGGATAAGTGCAATGGAGCAGAATAACAGGATTTCAAACGAAGTGAAGACAGTGTGGGAAGAAGAACAGTTAATGAGAAACTAAAAACAGAGCCAAGACTATGACAACAGGAGAGGTCTCACCTATTTGGGCTTGGTTTTGATATTTTCTGTTGTTTTTTTTTTTAAGGTAGAAAAGTATGAGTATGTATTTGTAGGCCGATGAAAACCTTTTGCTGGGAAAGGGAGAGTGGGTAATTTTTCATAAGGGAGAGTGTAATGAAAAAGTAGAGACCTACAAAGAGAGAGACGCAATGCTCTACAGAGCAGAGAGGAGTCATTGTTGACTAGGGATGGGAACTTTCCACCTATGTAACAGAGGATAGGTATAGAGATATATGGAATATTCTCTCTCTTGCTGAAAGGTTGGTGATCAGTCAGATAAAGATTAGAACATATGCAGGAGCCAGAGGTTGAATCCCTGGGCCTGCCATGCCAGCACCACACCAGGACACACTGAGATGGCAACTGAGACTCGGCATGGTGGCAGGCACCTGTCATCCCAACTCTTGAAAGGCTGAAAACAGGCAGTTCACCACAATTCTGACCTAGTAATGAGACCCTGAACACCCTGTAGGCCCTTCTCTAAAATTAAAAAAAAAAAAAGATCAGAGCATAGCCATTTGATAGTTTCTACTTTGTAATAAAGTAGGAGGTACTTCATTCCATTTTTCCATAGAAGATTGAATGTTTAAAATAATTCTTTTGGACCTGTAAGATAGTTCAGGGGCACAAGTGCCTGCCTGGCAAGTGCAAGGTCTTGAGTTCGATCCCTGGTTCTGCAAAATAGATAGATACATAGATAGATAGATAGATAGATAGATAGATAGATAGATAGATAGATAGACAGACAGACAGACAGACAGACAGACAGACAGACACAGACAAACAGACAGAAATTCCTTTGAAAGACAAGATCACATTCTCCTTAAATTCTGATGACGAGAGAGCTGGTAACACTCTTCTCTCATTGGAGACTGGTGATAGTGAATTCACAGTGATAGTCAAATTCCACATACATGAATTTCTCTGGCCATTATCAAATACATGATAATGTCTTTTCTTCCTATTTAGAGACAAATGCAGTTATGGAAGTTAAGGCTAAAAAAGAATGGGTATAATGGAAGATTATAGATTCTAAGCTAGATAAGCAGTGAGTTCCAAGAACTATTAGAGTAGTCCCTTGAAGACCTATCGGAGTGTACAGAACCATATAGTGAGGATATAAGGTCAAAAACTAAGGGAAGGCGTCAGTGAAAAGAAGGATGTTTGGGTTTTGAAGGTGGTATGCTTTCTTGTAAAGAGAAGTCTAGATGTGGCTATGAAGGTTGGGGCCAAAGTTCAGGATGAGGCATAGGTCTGGGAGAGTTTACTAAAGATCCTTTGCATTTTTCTCCTACTTGTAGTCAACCAACATCTGCCAAACAAAATAAATTATTTCTACAAAAATAATTTGCCATCAATATATTGCAAGACAATCCAGATGAAAAAAAATGTCTAAGTAAAAACAAATATTGCCCCATTTTGGGGGGAAACTTTAATTTTGTATCACAGAAATATTAATTTAAATAAAGTTCTAAGAACAATTCTTTTTGTTTGTTTTTCGGGTGTTAATAGAGCTGATATGGCCTTGGACTTCTCTAAGTTAGCACAACTGATCAATCAGCATTTCACTGATTGCTTAATTTCTCCTTCTCTACATAAAAGGGGGAAAAATCCCTTGCAAAATGTGTTTGTTCTGTTTGTTATTCTGGACAAAGCCGATAACGAGTTGCAGCTGCTGTACAGAGTGTGCCTGCCGAGGCCATTGCTGTAACTTATAGATAGAAAGGAGCAGCCAGAGAGGTGCCTCGGGCTGCAGCAGGGCTGCACATAGGACAGGGCTCTCCAGCTGCCGCCTTTGCATTTCATTGCCCACCAATTTGCTCTGGGAGAACAGTTTGATTGGTCAGGTGACAGACTTGAAAAGAGAGATTTTGAAATATCACAACTCAGCTGAAAGAGTTTTCCTGACCTGAGGAATTCGTTTCTGTCGCTCTCAATAAAGATGCCTGTACCCATAGGTGAGGCCGACTCTGAGCATGATGTCCCGCTGGACAGATTGCACCCTGATGATGCGAGTCTTGGGGGGATGCCACAGGTCTCACAATTCCTAGTGCTGGAACAGCTTGTCTACCCAGGACTTCATCTTGCTGGGTTTTGCTCCTCTTTCCTGTAAAACTAGTGGGTGGGAGTCAAAAAAAGATGTGAGGTCAACCGTTTGCCCTTCACCATTAAATAGATATTTATATTGAGTTAACTAGGAAGTAATATCATTTGTGTGTGATATATCTTACCATAGATGATTCATTAAGATATGAGGAAAGAAATAGTAGTCAACATTAAAAGCTTTACTCAAAATATACACTGCATTCCTAAAATAGTATAATAAAATAATAAGCTTCTTCTGTCTGGTTTGGAAAGTTCCCCAAATTAGCCCTTTAGTATCTGCGTGATCTGGTGTGGGTTACTGTAACCCTTTGAGTGTCATCGCTTGGTGGATAAAATGGTAATGGCAACACTTTTCATAAAGAGTTGCTGAGATCACTTAAAAAGAATCAATTATGTAAAATGCCTGGTATCGATGTACAAGGGTACTCACAGTGAGAACACAGATTGGTCTAGTCACTTTGTCACCCATATCGTAGTTCAGCAGTAAAATATAGAATTTACATACCATAGGGCAATTATATCCCTCAGTATGCAACTGTGAGAAATAGTAAAGCATACACGCAAAAGAATTGATAAAAGAGAGCTACAGAAATTGGCTGCACCATCAGCGGATCAGAGGGAACAACACTGAAGTGTATCACTGTTCTTTTCTCCTTTGAAATGCTTTTTCACTGACCTTCTCCACAGTCCCATTCACTGATTTGCGTTTGGCTAGCATTGGCACAGCAGGAAAATAAGAGGGACGACAAGCTGAGGTTCATCTTCCAGTACACCACGGAGGCATCTTAGTAAAAAGTAATTTTAAAATTTAAGGCTTACTCAGGAAGAAAGGATTTTTTAAGCATTCAACTGCTATTTATTTATCATGACCCAGCATAGAGGATTCAGATTACACAGCGTTCTTTGTATCACAAGAGGCCAACAACTCCTGCTGTGATCGCAGGGCACTCAGGTAGGAGGCAGGCAATGTGGCACAGAGGAAGTGGATAGCCCAAAGTCCACCACTGCAGGCAGAGATGGTAGGAAGAAGCATGGAAACCCAGCGGAAGGCCAGGATCTCCACCCTCACCCCCAGCCTTCCCGAGAAGCCAAGGAGGAATGAGGAGAAATGACAGCACCAGGCTAGCAGATATGGGGCCTGGAACCTAGAAATCCAGCATCACGTGGTCCTCCCTGGGGCAACACAGAGGTTCTGAGAGTATCAGGGAAATTAAGAGGTCAGGGATCAAGATAAAAGCACCACTGAAGAGAGATCATTTCCGACAACCAGCCAATGGTTAAACCAAGAGCATCTCAAAGAGCAAATGAAACAGGACATCACACCAGGGACCAACAGGAAAAGCAGGCCAAGCCCTCCGCAGTTATCAGGGAGGGCCTAAGCTTCCCTTGGTAGGGTCATCATGCTTCCCTTCCCTTCCCCACCACCAAGATACATGAGCTAAGGAATCAATGCTATCTTTAAAAGGAAGGGGTAACCAACAGAAGGACTACAGGGCCTGTTTGAACTGTAAAATGGACCAAAGAAAATATTTACCTCACTGAAACAAAAGTTTTTACTGGATAAAATAGACCAAATTAATTACTTTTTTCCAAACAAACTACATATTCTTTACACCCTTTATCCTCTGAAAATCCAAATCTTACCTCAAAGTGATCAATAGAGATAAGATTAAGCAAAATAACAGTATGCCGATTCTGTGGAATGTTTTATGGCAGCATATAAGATTAAGGCGGACAGTAAGAACTAACACTCACACAGCATTTTCTATATGACAGGCTCCACCCTGAGTGCTTTGTGGGTTTTACTCAACCTCTAGCAACCATATAAAACAGGTTCTGATATTATTCTCATTTGAAATATGAGGAAACTGAGGCATGAAAGTTAACTTCTCAGGATCTTTGCCCGCAATAATTAGTGATGAAACATAGATGGTAGAGACTGTAAAACCCGCTGTTGGAGTCCAGGAATGGTGACGCCCGCCTGTAGTCCCAGTGCTGAGGAGGCTGAGAACAAGAGGGTCTCTGCTAGTTCAAGCTGTGTGGTGAGACCCTACACACACATACACACACACACACACACACACACACACACACACACACACACATAAAGAAAGAAAGAAAAGAAAAAAACTGCTGGTGAATAAGAAAAGGAATCTGCAGATAAATATGGGCAAATAAGTTGAGTAAAATATATACACAAACAAGCACTTTTAGCTATAAGTAGCTATTAAAAGGTTTGAACAGATACTACAATATTAGAAATAATATTCTTCTCAAGCAGTGACAAGGATTCTTAAGTAAAGGCATCGTTAGTCTTTTCCCTATGCTTTCAATGTTTTCACATTGGCAGTATAGCAGTGTCATTCATTTTATTAAAACTTGAGAAAATCTATGATGCCAGAATCAGTGACCTGAAAGTGTGGTTGTGGGCAATATTTTATTTTCTTCTTTACCTACAATGTATTTATATTACAGACATTATCAAAAATACAGATAAATACACAGGATAACAGTGAGAGTACATAAGTTGTGCTCCTTGGTCTCGCCATTCCCACTGGTGTCAAAGGCCTAGTTTTTAATGATGAATGTAATTAAACAGTGCTCAATGGCCTTCTCTCATGAACACCAACATTAAAAAAGTTGCTACTGTGATGAGAAGTTTCTATTAAAAATAAAAGAATGGGAAACCGGGCATGGTGGCATGCACCTGTAACTCCAGCACTTGAGTGGCTGAAAACAGAAGAATCGCTATGAGTCCAATCTATGTAGGGAGACCCTGTACACCCTGTAGACCCTGTCCTAAACTCAAAATAAATAAAAAATAAGTAAAATTAAACAATAAAAAAGGGAAGCAAATTATTCACATGCCTTAAAGGTGTCCTGCTTTAATAACTGAATATGTTTGGCTACAATAAAATTTAATTTTTCTAATTTCTCTTAAGGACAAGACAAACTCTCAGTCTGGTGCATATAGGACAACCTGCTAAGTATCAAAGTGGAGCATTCCAGTGGCAGCACTATCATGAACATACATGCACAAAAGTGGAAATGACTGAGGATATAGACTTTATTATAATAGGAATCATAGACCTTCATAAAATTTGTAAAGTCTTTTTAAACTTAAAGAATACTGGGACGAGATTTTAAAAATCTAAAAATGGCATCTTATTAATTTTCAAAATAATTTCATTATATGATTATATAATCTCTATGCCTATTTCAAATCCTGAAAAAAATGGCCAAAACATAAAGAAGATATTGAATAATATCACTCAGCCCCAGGCCAGGAAGATCAAAGAACCATATTACATGGAAAAGAATCCATTGTTTATTAACAGAAAAACATGGCTAACTAAGAGTTAATACATCAGTGTTTTATCCTTTGAGCCCATCTGTACAGGAGAGAACACACACGCACATTTAGCACTTCGCATAGCCACAGCTCTGTCTAATAGAGCACTGATCTTTCAGCCTGGAAAGACTGGTAGTACTTGAGAGCAGGTTGTGTGACAGAAGAAGCAGCAGGCGTTTTGTGGAAAACAAAATGCTGTGGTCTCTGTGCAGGGCCTGACGGAACACACACACCTCATCCATCAACAGTAGCCGATGGATAACACCACGGCTGATCCTAATGGGATCACCGCTGTGTCCTAGGTTGCATATAAAATGACCCACCATTTAGGGAAGTGTGGCAGCTTGCTACAAATTGGTAGGAAACCTGCACTTTGGCCTCAGGTATCGCAGTTAATATATTAAGACTGTAAGTAAATGTTAGCTGAACGTTAGTTTATTACTACAGCCAGAGAACACTTGGATGTGTCTGCACTCCATGCTTCAGAGGATTGTCCTGGTGGTGTGGCATGTGTTATTTATGTGTGGAGGAAAATGGTATTTCCAGGCTAGAGTAAACTCATCATCCTGGACAGTCTTCACTCCAACCAGACTGATCTAGGCCACTGTCCTGCCTCTAAAGTACGCAACAAGTTCTAAAGAAACCTACCCACATGGGAAGAATTCTATTTATTGAACTGCTTTTTTTCTGTTCCCTACACAAGCCCTTCTCATCATTCATTGGTTTGAAAATTAACCCCTTAGCTTTGTTCTGCAGCAGAATCTGGTGCTGACTTGAGGAAATGAAAAGCCCAAACTGATAATTCATCTGTAGATAATGCCTGATACACCCCCGCAGCTTATCAACATTTCAAAGTACAAAAGCTGAGGAAATTCCTGTTAAAATGCCTCTTGTATCAATGGGGGGGATGGTGGACTTTATATCTTTCTAAGTTTCTAATGTGTTCCTGATGTGTTCGTGAGTATGATATAAATTTCTCACAGACTTTCAGTTGTATATATTTCTACCATGAAACAGTGAAATTTCCATGAGGATTTTTGCGTTTTAGGTTTGTTTATCTGGTACTATTTAGCTTTGGTTTAAAAAATAATCTGAAAGTTACTTGAGGTTTTCAGCCAACAGTGTGTTCTATGGTCTTTCTCATTCACTTTCATTTCCTTCATAATGAATATAAGATCAGACAAATTAATTGGTTCTTTACACAAAAGTATTGTAAGAGTAGCTGCCCACATTTGGTATTAACTAGTTCTAATATTTTTTGAAGACCTACTTGCTCATTCTGGACTTCCAGTCGTCTAGGTATATAGCTAAAAAAGTATCTAACATTATTTAATGTGCTTTTAATTATTTAATGTATGCAAAACATGCATTATTTCAAAACTACAAGAGAAATACGTTGTGATCATTAGTATTAGAGAAATGATGTTCTTTCAGATTTAAAACTTACATGTAGTTTTTACAAATGTATACCTGTGAAATCAGCTCGTGAGTGGGGTGTTGACCCACCCCAGGGTCAAACCCAAGTGTGTTGACATTACACTCCTATCCCCAGTGCTGATCTACTGTAAATTTATGGAGACTTAGGCTAAATCTACTCTGAATTCACACATGGAGATAACACTGCTGCAAAAAGATTTCCCTAGCTGAGTAAATCTGGTTGCATTCTCTCCTACTCAGTGTTCTCAACTGAAAAATGAAAATCCTAAGAGCCCCTTCCCCTGGTTAGTTCTCATTGTGGATGAGATACAGAAGGCCAAGAATCTGTCATACGAAACAGGGTTAAACTGCTTCACCTCACCCAATAAAGCAAAGGTTTCAATAACATCAGTGAATGGGGAAGACAAAAGGGAGAAATGATTTCACTGTTTTTGAAGAGCATGAAATAAAAGGAGAAAATGTTAGAGCTGAAATCATATCATTTGAAATATTAACTGATGTATTTTCTTCGGCATGAGTCTGCCTGAATTAAATAACAACATCCTGTATTATTTCCTGGGGAGAATAAATATGACAGAGAATCTCATTGTCATTCTTCAGCTTTCATTTCCAAACCTGACTTTTTTAAGGCAATAGCTGAGATGTAAGTATTGAAAGGAAGGCTTTCAGGTATTATAAGAAGATGGATTTGTCGGTTCCACCAAGCCAGAGCTTAAATGACTCAACATGGTATTTACAGAATAAAACTTAAAGCCAGGATAAAACAGGAGAATTTTTCCAACACTAAAGGGTACACAAAAGCTTTTAAGGAGGTGGAAGTCAGTCTCCCTGAGAGAAGTGAAGTACACTGTAGCATGCTACATGGATGCATCTCTACTGCTCTTTACCCACTTACCATTCCAGTATGAAAACCTCAGATTTGAAAATCAGATAAAAGCCCTAGAGCACAGATGCTAATGCTTTATTTCTCAAGCATTACCAGGGAATGATGCAGGCTCTTAGGCAAACCACACTTTTCAGCATTGCTCCAAAAAAATTCAACATGAGAATCACCATGAGAGCTAGGGAAGCTCCTAGACAAATGAGGCAGAGAAAACCTGCTATGTTCAAGAATTTACCTTCTACACAGAAAGCAGCTGCAAGTTCTCAAGCACATTCTGAAGAAAAACAGTGCAGCATTCAGAAGGCATGCTGCCTAAAACCAGTCAGAGTTGGGACACAGGATGTCATCCAGTTATCTTAATCAAAGATCTAGCCAGATTCATGGGCCCAGCGGCTACTAGAGAATTGTTATGATCCAATGAAGTCAACGAGGCCCAGGGACAACCCAGGAGACAGAACACCGCTGTGCCCATGCTAAAATGCTACACAAGCCTCCCAGTAACTAGGATCATCTCCAGAGATACTTCGTGAAAGGGAAGCAAGGGAGAGAACTTAACATGCAGCTGAATGAACCTAAGCCACTAAATTAAATTGAAGTGCCAAGAGTAGCTGTTTCTAGCCAAGCCAACTGAGCAAGTAGGGATTGGGCCTAAGTTAAACTGGGTAACAGAGAAATACAGTTTCTCTTCTACTTTCCTGAGTTAGGGTTGTGAATTTTAAACTCACTGTGATGCTTTATTAATGATATATTTCAACAGCAAGCAGGTATAATGTTTACTCCTGTAAACCTAACTCCCTATCCTTCCAACACACTTTCAAGTTATGAAAAGCATATGACTGAAATTACGTACAAAAGTTGATAGTAGCCAGATGTAGAAGTCCTAGTTCCAGTGGGGGGGAAGGCTTATACCAGGAAGGACAACAATGATATCATTGAGCTGGAAACTAAGATTACCTCCTAGTCACTTTGGTTTCCTCATGTGTCTAAGGAAGCAGGCTAAAAAAGGGAGTCACAGTGTTGTCAGGGGTGACTGACCCAGACTCTCAAGGGGAAATTGGATTATTACTTCAAAATGGAGGAAAGGAAGAATATACATGCAGTTCAGGAGATTCCTTAGGACGCCTGTTAGCATTGCCATGCCGTTATTACAGTCAATGGTAAACTACAACAACCTAAGGCATGCACAATGACAAATGGTCCAGAGCCTTCAGGAATGAAGGTATAGGTCACTCCACCAGGGAAAGAACCAAGGCCAGCTGAGGTGCTTGCTGAATGCCAAAGGCATACAGACTGGGTAGTGGAAGAATATAGTTCTATATACCAGCTATGACCCCAGAATCAGCTACAAAAAAAGGAATATAATTGTACTATTTCACTGCTATATGGTTCTGTCATAATACTGGTGGATTTAATATTAATTCTTTTTTTTTTTTTTTTTTGTCTTTTTGAGACAAGGTCTTGCTATGCAGTGCAGGCTGGCCTTGAGCTCACTTTTGTAGCCCAAGCTGGTCTTGAACTCACGCTGATTCTCCTGACTCAGCCTCCCAAGTGCTGGGATTACAGGCATGTACCACCATGCTGGGCTGATTAATGCTAATTTTTAAGGATTATTAAAACTGTATTAACGTTAAAGTTATCAAATGATGAAGCAAAATCATCAAGCAACGAAAACCTACCTATTTGGGTAAGGGAGCTAGTGCATTTCCATTTGTACTCAGGATAATTATAATATGTAAAGCACAATTATATGCAAATTTTGGTATATGGAGACTGTTTCAAAGAAATATCTCCAGTTGTCAAGTTGACAAGAGGTGGATTGTACTGGTTAGTTGATTATGTCAACTTGAGAAGCTAAGAGCTTAACTAAATCATCATAGCAATTCTACACCCTAGGGTGTAGAGGCCCCACTCCTGGTACCAAATTCCGTTTCAGTCTCTTTTTCTCTGTTGCTCTTGTTGGCCTGTTGCCATTGTTGCAGTTCTGCCACCATGAACTGCTGCTCTCTGCCCTATGCCGCTCTGCCTTAGCGCTAGCCAAGTATGGACTGAAACTTCCAGTAACTGTGGGCTAAATAAACCTTTCCTCCCTTCATTTTGCATGTCAGGTAGTTGTCCCAGCAACAGGACAAGAGCAACTGAAACATCAAAGTAGAAGAGTCCTGGAAATGTACATAGCTGGCCCACAGCCACGTGCATGTAATGGGTTTTAGCAGTTACTACAAGAACGGACATGCATTTGTCTGTTAAGAATATGCATCCAGTCTAAGAAAGCTGAAATGGTTATTATAGTCCACCACTTCCAAAGGTGCCCTTCATTCCTTCCCTAGCACCCGTGAAAAGAGATACCTGAGGGGCCTGGAGCAGCCATCAGTCACACAGGGCTGGCTGCATGCCTGAGCGATGTGTACAGCCGGGGGCAGAAAGGAATCACTTCACCATCAAGATATTGCTTATTTTCCCACAGGGTATCCTGCTGTTTCTTTTAAGAAGCTATGCGACAGCAGCAGGGGCAGCAGCAGAATGCCAGTGCATCAAAACATGTGGCAGGAGTATCTACTATGGCTCTGTCACTCAAATTACACTTTGACTAATCAAGAAGCAGCCAGAAAGAGACAGCGAAAGCCACTGGCTTCACTGAAAGCCCACCCTCAGATTAAACCAGACAGGTTCTGGAAAGAAGTTACCTTGAACCAACAGTTTTCTTCTAAAGCAAAGAAGTGAAGGACCATTTTACTTGCTCTGAACTAAGCATGCAAAGCATTTAAGTCATTTAATCACTTTCCTGTTGGGAGCTGCAGAAAGCCAAGAATTTGATCAAGTGTGTGTAGGTGGGACTGGGCCTCCCTGCCTGGAGCAGAAAGCTACCCCAGTGCTGAGAAAAACATCCTGTTGAGAAAAACATCTGGTTCAGGCCAGCTATTGGTTACTAAGTAGCCTTGTGTCGTGGGATGCAAACTTTGTAGAAGTATAAATAAAGGATCGTTTCTGTGTGAGTTGAGTTGGTCTTGCCCATCAGGTAGACTGACGACCCCCTAGCCCAACTTTTCGTCTTGTCTATCTTTCTCTTTCCTACAGCTGTGTCTCCCCGGGGTTGACCGTTCACAGTAAGATCAATGGATCCCTACATTTACCGATCCCTACACTTTCCTTGAGTAAACACGTTCTCTGTGCATGATTTTTCGCTTTCCTGCTAGAAACTGATACTAAGATCAACCACATAAGCAGTGCCTAAATGGCAAGCTAGGAAGTAATCGAAGTGATTAGTTCACAGAAACGAATATTGCCTTCTTAATTATCATTATTATTTTTTGAGAGCCTGTGACTGCTACTTCCTGCCCTGCACACAGTTTCTGTTGGGTCTCATGCTTCTTAGGAAACTTGATTACAAACATTGAAACGGAGATCAAACTCAGGAGTTCAAATACATGATCCCTCACCTGGAATCACCACCCACTAGATATGGGCCCTTGAGAAAAATTGTAAATGTGCTGGGATGTAGTTTCCTGTTTGGTATTGATCCCCTTCCTATCATTTGGGATAATGACATTACTTATGACTTAGAACAGTAGGGAAGATTAAATGAGTAACTTCTAGAGAGAGCAGTTACAACTGTATTGGATTACAATGAGGTCCATAGAATCTTCAGCATCTATTCCAGGTGATGCGTTTTGCAATCTCAAGATCATTTTGTCATAAAAACCAGAAAGCCTGTCTTTGGCATCAGCTCTTCTCTGAGCCTATATTGTCATCCATATGGAAGAGAGTGGGAAGATCATGGTAAGCATCATCAAAATGACAACTTACCAGGCCTGATGAGATAGCTCAGCAGTCTGAAACACCTACTTAGACAAGTTTAGGTAGGCACAAGAGAGGACAGTTCAATCCCAGCACCACAGGCAGTGTCAGCTCTGCCCTCAGGGTAGGCTGAGCCTGCCAAAAAAAAATGACAGCTTCCTGTCTGTCTTCTATGGTCTTGCAGCTCTCCAAGGAAGTTCTATTTCTGAAAAGTGTCTTTCTTCCCCTGCCATTTCTCTTCCTTGCCTTTCTCAACTTTAGTTGGGCTGCTAACTTTTGCAGCAGGTGCCTCCAGTAGCATAGTAACTAAGCAATTATTTCCTGCCTGAAGACTTACTTACCCAAAGAGATCTAGTTAACCACAAGCAATGGAATCTTCAAGACCAGGTACTGAGTCCTATAAAAAAAAAATTTCTCCCATTTGTACTGTAGGTCAGCACTGACTCAGAGTGCTCAAACTTCTTCCATATATAAAGTGCCATGAATAGGAACTATTTTGTAAATTTTTAAAATTTTTTTATTATTAAGTCCTGTTTGCACCACACAATAAATACATTTATCATGGGAAATTGGTATCCACGAATGCCACACTGAATGCTTTCTATTTCCCCTTGTCCTGTCCTCCTTCCAGTTCCCTTTCCCTCTCTCTGTGCGTCCCCTTCCTGTAGGCACAGCATCTACTTTCCTGTTTCCTATCACCTTTCGCGTTACTCTGGATTTATACCTCAGGTTTCTCATATAAGTAAAACCACACACTATGTCACTTTCTGCATCTCTTAGAAGATTAAATTCCACCTCGCATTACAGTCATACAGTGCTTTCATTTTCCTACAGATGGCTCAAATTTATCCTTCTTTAAGGCCAATACTTTTTTCTTAAAATATCACATTTTCTTTATCCA
>PVJA010000513.1:53575-77511 GCA_004027025.1 Myocastor coypus
TTTTTTTTTTTTTTTTTTTTTTTTTTTTTTTTTTTTTTTTTTTTTTTTTTTTTTTTTTTTTTTTTTTTTTTTTTTTTTTTTTTTTTTTTTTTTTTTTTTTTTTTTTTTTTTTTTTTTTTTTTTTTTTTTTTTTTTTTTTTTTTTTTTTTTTTTTTTTTTTTTTTTTTTTTTTTTTTTTTTTTTTTTTAATGTATTTGGTTGTAGCTCAGACTCATAGCGATCCTCCTGTTTTCAGCCTCCCCAGTGCTGGGATTACAGGCGCACACCACCATGACCAAACTCAGTGACACACTCAGCCCGCTGTGTGCTGATGTGGCATGCAATGGCAGGGATCAAACAGGTAGTCCCTGCACTTGCCTAAGCTTGCCTAAGCAGGTGCTGTCCACTGAGCTCTTTCACCGGCCCCCTACCCATTCATCTTGATGGCTATATATGCCATCTCCAAGATTTACGTAATGAGTTGCATCACTATAAATATGAGAGTGCATTTGGAATGTAAAATAATGTCTTTGGCTGGGTGAAGAGATCTAGCAGGGAAATTAGCCAAGAGATTTCTAATTCTGAGAAATTCTAGAATTTCTAATGTCTAGTTCTGAGGCCTCTCTATCTGATTTTTTTAGTGGTTGTGCTTAATTTCCATTCCCAACAAAAATGTAGTGTTTCTTTTTTCTCCACAAGTTCAGCAACATTTCTTGCTTTTTTTTCCTGTTCGTGATGATAGCCATTCTTTCCGTAGTAAGATGAAATCTCAGCGCTATTTCAATTTGCATTTCTCTAATGGCCAAAGATGTGGGACTTTTTCTCGTGTGCTTTTCACAATTTGTACTTCTAAAGAATAGATGCTGATCTTGATATCCCATTTTATTGACTATTTTATTTGGAGACAGTCTAATTGAGTTCTTTATATATTGTAGATGTTAGTTCTCTGCACAAGGTATATCTGAGAAAAATTCATTCCCATTTCGTATGCAGTCTTTTCACTCTATCATTTCTTTGATGGTGAAAAGTTTTATAATTTGATAATAATTCTATTTGTTGATATTTGATGTGATTTCTTATGTAACTAGGTCCTATTCAGAAAGTCCTAGTCTATGACTATGTCTTCAAAAGTTTCACTTTGTCTTCCAGAAAGTTCAATGTTTCTGTTTTAATGTATAGGTATTTCATTCATTTTTATTTTCAGCTTATCAGATATAGGCATGCAAAATTGATCCAATAATTAAGCCTTAGATGTACCTTTCGATACACCAATAGAAATTAGTAGTTCAGTTATTTTAGCTATCTTGTCTGCATGTGTATATTTGTAATATATGTATATTTCCCATGCCTTCTTTCTTTCCTTTTCTCCTTTCCTTCATCACGATTGCTCTTTTTCCTTTTAAGCAGTTTCTTTCCCTTTCACCATATTCATTCTACCATATGGATCTTACTTACTCTTTGAGTTTCTTACAATAGGGAAACAATATGATATTTACATATGCAGGCCTGATTTATTTCACTTATGAATATGATCTTTAGTTACATTGGTTTACCTTTAACAACCTCAATTTTATCTTTCTTTATAGCTAAGTAATACCTCCTTATAAAAAAAAAAAAAAAAAAAGGAAATCACATCATCGTTTATGCACTCCTCAGTTGATGGATATTTCAGTTGTTCCCAAGATTTAGTTATGACCACTTGTACTGCCAGAAACACAGGTGCACATGCATCGCTCTGGTGTGGTGTTTCACTCCTTCTGGAAAAATACTCAGAAGGGGAACAGCTTGGTCAATTTTCTGCAGATGGATGAGTTTTCCCAGCATTGTTTGTTAAAGGAGCTCTCTCTTTCCTCCTACATATGGTTTTGGTCCCTTTGTCAAAGATAAGACGACTGCATATGCATGGGGTTGTTTCTGCAGCCTCTGTTCTGAGGAATAGTTTTTGTAGCACTTAATCCACTGGAAAACACGTATATTCATTTATAAAGAGTTATCTTATAGACCAAAATTTTAAATAGTTTCATCGCCTTTTTAAATTTTAATTTAAAAAGTATGTAATAACTGAAAAAAAATTAAAAGATTCAGCTATTTCCCTAGTCTTGTGTAACTATATCTGTTTGTTTTAGTTACTATTCTGTCATTCCTGGGCCAAATACCGGACACACAAGGTTAGGAGAGGAAAGGTTTATTTAGCTCACAGTTCCTGGACACACAAGGTTAGGAGAGGAAAGGTTTATTTAGCTCACAGTTCCTGGAGGTTTCAAGACCCTGCCCCTGCTTTATAGGGACTGGAGAAAGGGCTCCGGTGCTGCCGTGTCCAGGATGATCTGCTCCATGCCTCTGTGCAACTGCACCCTGATTGCGGGGGAGGGGTGGGCGCAGGTAACTGACAGAGCATGCTGTCAGTTTAAGGATTAGCTCCTCTGTTGGTCGTACTTTCCCAAGCCCTGCCCCTCAAGCAGTGTGCTTGACAGCCCCACGATTTACATGAGTCTTTGGGGGGACAACTAGATACAAACTACAACACTATTCATCTGAGCAATAGATTTGATGATAAAAATAAAGAATAGAACAGCCAATGTTAATTAGCTTTTCCTGTTCTGAAACCTGTAACATGTGTTGTTGCATGTTACTCCGTTTCTGTCTTTTTAAAATTTATTTTTGCTTGTTTTTACTCTTCAAAATAAAGGGCCAAGGAGATGGCTCAGTAGAATAAGTACCTGCCCAACAAGATAAAATAAAAAATTAAAAAAATTTTAAAAGATAAAATAGATAAATAATTGCAAACTAATCCAAGTAATTTCATTCAAAAGAGGAATTCAAAGCTATGTGTATCAGAAATACACCACTGCATGAAAAACTGAAGTATTCAATTGCCTTTCTAGAGTTAGAAAACTTCACTCTAAAGACTGAGATCTACCTAATAACTTTGGCTTATTATACACAAAGTGTTTTTTTCCTGTCACTGCTATAAACAAGAAAAAGAAAAAAGATCTCCATCTCTATCAGATTTATGTATGATTACTTTATTTATTTATTTATTTATTTATTTATTTATTTTTTCTTTTTGAGACAGGGTCTCGCTATGCAGTTCAGGCTGGTCCTGAGCTCACTTTTGTAGCCCAGGCTGGTCTCGAACTCGCACCAATCCTCCTGCCTCAGCCTCCCGAGTGCTGGGATTACAGGCGTGAGCCACCACGCCCGGCTATGTATGATTACTTTAAAACATGAAATTAATTGAGAGTTTAGGACTGCTAAGTATAAAGCCTTTAATTTAGCATTTCATCACATTCTTTCTCTAATCTTTAGAACAACTTTTAATCTAAGGCTTTCCAAACAACGTATTTCCCATCTAAATGACTCCAAGGTCAAATACTAATTAACCTTTTCTCTTGAAATTTGGCAATGATACAGGCCTTGTCTCATTTTAAAAGTTTGGACCTGTCTCATAGCTCTCCAAAATCATTTAAACACTCTCTAAAATGCCTCATAATTCTTTTTGACTGAGGCAAAATTAATAAAATGCTTAAACTTTCACCCCAGGAATGTAAACAAAAATCATAATTAAGAAGTGTAGAGTTAGTCAGATAGTCTAACTGAGTGAGAATACCAAGGAACTCTGGGATTTCCAGAGTAAATAAAACTCTGCATTCTAATACATGTATCATATAAAGTTATCAGAAAGTGCTAGTCCAACTAATCTAAGGGTTTTGAGATGTTAATTTAATGTGCAAGTGTAAATTTTCCCAATAAATAATAGAAAAATATTTCAGGTGTGCTCCTCAATAAGAATAATGTAGTCTAGAGTAACAGAAAAATAGGGCAATGACTGTCCATTTGTGCTTAAAATTTGATATTTGGGACACCTTACAACATAATTGGAGTTTCACGTCATATTGAAATCAAACAACAGTCGTGGCTCCAAGTTCTTTTTGATGGTGAATTATAAACAGCAAAGGCAAATAAACTGTTCAAGGTGACTTATATTACAAACTCCTCCCTATAAGCAATCTTTTTTGATTCTGTAGATCAAAGTTACCAGAAATGCTCTTATCTTCTTTACCTTTTCTCTTGATTAGGCCAAGTAAAACAAAACTCATTGTCATAACTTCATGAAATCTGAGTGAATACTTCAATGCAAAGTTTGGATAGGATTGTCTCATTAAAACATTACCAGTTGACTACATTTGTTGTTCGCTTTTTCAGTAGGCATAGAATGATCAGTGCTAAAGAAATAGAAATTCTAAAATAACTAGAAAATCACTTGACAATTGGGAGACCATCATGCAATGCTAAGTAGAAAGGGGCCGTAGAACGCCTGGAAGACAATCACTGTTCAAAATTATGAACTCAGTAGAGAATTAGCTCTTCTGCAGACTTCATACTTCTCCTGCCCTGTGTTTGTGAGCTCTGGCTGAAATTGATTCCCTCAGGGTTCAGCCCCACGGCTATGATCTTTCAACTTTCAGACAAGTTACTCTTTCTGTCAACATTTTTCCTGTATCAGAAACTGGAGATTTTCACTCACGCCCCAGAGTTTCCAGATCTTGTAGTTTTATTCAAGTGGGGCCACAAAGAGAGGACATTATGGCTACTTAGCCCTCAACGTACACACATAGGACTTAAGACTAATGATTTTTAAAGGACATTCTCTCTCACAAACACCTTCTTGGAATTAACAATAGCAGAAATAGTACAGGCTAATCATGCATAGGCTCCAAAAATCATTTTGCTGGAAATTAGCACTGCTGACTATACAGCTGCAGTTACAGCTTGGGGGTCTGGATTTCTAGCAAGGTGCACCATGATTCTGAAATAAGGTGCTTGTCAGCTACCTGTTCAAAAGAAAGAGAGTGTGAGTGGAGTTGGAATCTACACACACAGAAGCAGTACTTGAGGCAAAGATTCTTTGCTTAAGCAATCATTAGCCAGGCTTTCGATTCTTCTGCTACGCCTATCTGAGCACTTCTTTGTGAAATCCAATTTTAGCAAACAATCCTGCTAATCAGCTTAGCAGGAACTCCCCTATCCCTGATATCCAAGGCCTCTTGATTGCCAATCAGGTTCTTCAGTCTCCTCCACCATTCCCCAGATGCCTGCCCCTCCTGGCCTGTCTTCAGTGAGGACAGTCAGGTCATCTTACCAGAGCTTCTGCTTCCCCAGGGTTTCCTCTTATTAATTTTAAAGACACTAACCCTCAAACTGCTTCTTAGCTATAAATTTCCACTTTCCCAAGCTGTATTCAGAATTAATCGGGTCTGTTTCACAAGAATTCATTATTGAGCATTCACAAATACGGAGTCATTTTCCTTTTTCTTTATCATGATGCTGTGGGAAAATTCTGGAACTTGGTTCATCAGTGGTGATGTCACCACTGCCACTCACAACTGTGACCATCTTTAATGTCCTAATGTTCCTCAGCTTCTACTTCCTCATCTGAGAAGTAAAAATAGTCATAGACACTTCAAAGCACCATTCATGGATGAAAATAATCTTCTGAAAATATTCAGTGAAAGATAGCCACTATAATCCAGCTGCCCGGTAGTTGAACACCCCAGATGACAGGCAGAACAGAAAGTCTACTTTGTGTGTATTCCATGAATAAACAAGGGTGTCTCAGAACTAAGAGAAAAATGTGGGTTTTTTTTAATTATTAAAAAGCAGATTTTGAAATTGATTCATTTGATTACAAATGTCAATGCTATTGCTAATTGAGGCAAATTAACATTTATGTCTCTTTGTTACCCCTTTTCTAAAATCAGTGTGGCAGATAGGTAACTGGTGGTCAACTTCTTACACCCAGATGTATTAAACTAGCGTGGCACTGAGTATGGGAGGCCTACCTGAGGGTTGTTGCCAGCACCATGCAGGAAGAACAGGCTAAGCTACCAAAACGCTGTTGCGGATGCTATTCCAAGAAGCTGTTGGAGCTGCTGGAAGTTGCTAGCTCTCTTGATCTGTTCTGCTGGAGGACCTTGTCATGCTATCTTTACTGATGAATTTTGATATTACAGTTTATGTCTAATTGTCCCACCTAAAGCCTCAGGCAGTCATGGGGTTGGGACTTCTAGAGTTTGACAATTCATGATCCACGGGGATTATGCATCTTAGTACAGCTCGGATTATGGGTGTGAGTACATTTCCCAGTCTCAGACAGATAGCCTCGCGCAGTTTAAGAGACAGACTTCCTCGCCATTGGCTTCTTCTCCTCCATTTTTCTCTCTTGCTCTTTGCTGCTGCCATGAACTGCCAGGAATTGCTGCCCTCTGCCATGTGCCATGCTGCCTTGGAGCCCGCTGAGCTAAATAAATTTCTAGCAATGATGAGCTAAATAAATTTTTCCTTACTTCATTTTGGATGTTGAGTGTCCCAGCAATGAGAGAAGAGGAACTGAGACATTTGGAGAAGCTTGCGTCCTCATCTTGAGCGTTGGTTCCTGGATCTGGAGAGGAAGATGGTGAACTGCTCGCCTTGTGGAGAGAAGTATGTCCCATTGGCTTTCCGATGGGAACTCAGCTTTCCTCGTCGCTGGAGGAGCTCGGGACCTCACTGTTGCTGAGCATGGCTATGGTACTTTTGGGGCAGCCCTGGTGCTTTCCTTGAGCATTTTTTCCTAGCTCAGTTCAGATCCCTCAGCCTGCTAGCACAGATCCTTCATCCCACTGGCATAGACCTCCTAAATTCCACCACTGACCTTTGGGCCTTTCCAACATATATCCATGAAGTGGGCCTGCATGGGACTTTATTATGGCTCTAGGCCTCCAGTTTGACTGGTGGGAGACATTGCTATGAGTTCTAGGCCCTCAGCTGTATTCGTTAGTATTTAGTGTGTGGACAGATTTCCTGCACTTAGAGTACGTTATTCTTGGATGATACATTATAAAATACCATTGCAAAATGCGTCCTGTACTATATTGTTCATCTTGCAAAGATAAAAGCCCAAACCATAACAACAAGCATGTGAATACCTATGCAAGTAAAATGGCCAGTAAATGATTTTGTGTACTCAACAGTTTTGCTCTTAGTACAACAGAAGAACAATGACTTGATGGAAAAGAACAAATAATTTTATTTTATAGCTAAGGACAGAAGAAAAGCATAAATAACTAAGGATAAGTGAAATTTTAGAAAAGTAAATGGCCACTATTTTCTATGAATAGATCCCCATATGAGAAGCTTCATCTACATAAGAATCTAACAACTCTACTGATCAAAAATTGTACCACACCTGGAAACATAAGAGCCCCTTTTGTACGTGGATTTGACTACTTTTTCCCAGTCACTGAGTTGCTTTCCTGTCTGTAGAAATGATTATAACATAGAAAGCCTTGTCAACATGTAACAGTACTACAGTTTTGATGGCATGTTTAAAGTCCTCTAGTTGGAAATAGTTAAGGATTTAAACGGGCTAGGGTCAGGCGTGGTGGAGCACACCTGTAATCCCAGCACTTGGGAGGCTGAGGCAGGAGGATCAATAGTGTTCAAGATCAGCCTGGGCTACAAAAGTGACCTCAAGGACAGCCTAAATTGCATAGTGAGACCCTGTCTCAAAAAGACAAAAAATAAATAAATAAATAAATAAACTGGCTAAAAATTTATTCTAATTATGTAAAAAGGGAAGATCGAGCCACTGACAAGGTCAAAAAATCCTTTTGACTGCAAATGTCTAGCGTTATATTGTGTATATATCTCAAGCTGAAATAAAATAGAATTGAGCTGACACGGAGCAATGAGAGGCCAATGAAATGCAGATAGAACAAATGCAGTTAGGAAGCAGCCAAATCGAATCTGCACTTTACTCACCCCGTCCATCTGCACAGCCCTGTCCCTTATAATCAGCATGTCTATTCTAGTTTCTACTTCCAATGCGAGGCAAGATATTCTGTCTCTTGCTGCTGGTTAGATCTATTGATCAAGCAGTGAAAAGTAAGAAAAAATATTCTGGGATGCCATTTTCCCAGACTTATTGTGTTGTATGCCTTGCTTAGAATCAGAGGAAAACTCAAAAGCGTATCTCTCATTGCTTTTTTTTTTCCAAGATGCCCATTCCGAGATGCAATAAGTTCGAGGAGAAGCAAATTAAAGCTCCTACCAAAGTGTGTTAGCATAATACAGGAAAGTATGGTGTTTATTGGCAATCTGGTTGTCTAAAGAGTAGACCTCTAAAAGAGGAGTATTTGGTTAGATCCTTAAAAATGAAGACACATTTTGAATTCTTTTTTTTTTTAATGGCTGGCCCAGCCTGCAGTGCAGGGAATCAAACCCCTGTCCCTGTGGCCCCCTAAACTTTCGTAAGCAGACACTTTAGACCTCTGAGCCATCCTGCTGGGCCCTTAAATTCTTTCTAAAATAAAATGGAGATGGTTTTGGTCACCCTGCTCTTTTTTTCTTTAGGCTTCAGTTCAATTCATGGCACAAAGACTTTTTCTTATACACACGAGGTGCTAAGTTGTAGGCTGAGAGATGATGAAGTCTAGGTTATCATCATTGAAATATGGAGTCATAGATGTATGAAAGGGACAGGCATCCTATTTTGATGGCTGTCCTAGCACTGATTTTTATTTTTGATGTATCTTCCTTATAACTCCACTTATAAATCTTAACTTAGACATTTCACCCTCGGAAGAGATAAATAAATGTGCATAAAGTCAAGTATGCAAGAATCATTTATTTATTTATTTATTTATTTATTTATTTATTTATAAACTCTGTTATGGCTGGCTGAGACTGCCCTGGGGTTGAGTGTGGGGCTGGCACAGCAGGTGGTGCCAGGGATCAAACCACAGCCTCTGTGGTTGCCTAAGCTTGCATAAGCAAGTGCTTTAGACCACTGAGCTATCTCACTGGCCCCAAGAATCTTCTCTCTAAACAATTTAAGTTTTGGAAAAGCATTCCACTCTCCAAGATGACTTGGAGCACTGCAGTCTTCTCAGTCACCCGATGCCATAATAGTTAAGTTTCTTTCTTCATCTCTTTTTTTTTTTCATTAAATATTCAATTATCATATCCTAAAAATTTCCCAAGGAATTTGCCCAATAAAAATATTTTTCTCTCAGTCCCTACCACCAACTGCATCTTTTTTATTTACCAACTGTATCTTATTTCACATATTTTGATGCCTAAGTAAAAATGATGATAGTAATCGGCCTCACCCATATGCAGGAACTTGAACAAAATGAGCAACATGTGGTAGCTGCCATGAGATATCTTCCTAGCTTTCCAGTTCACTCCAGGAATTGGTAGTGTCATTACTGCTCCTGCCTTTCCAGGGGCCCCAGAGTTTGGTTCGTACTTGCTTTCTTTGCACAACTTTGGTACCTTTTCTAATAAATTGCCTTTTTAAAAATTATTTATATGTCTTACTTACAATTACAAAGATGTAGGTAGGGCATGGTGAGATGTGTAATCCCAGCACTGAGGAGGCTGAAACAGGAGGATCACTTCAAGTTTGAGTCCAGCCTTGACTACAATTACAAGAACTTTAACCAGTACAGAGGGAAATAACATTAAGTTAAATAAATTAAATCAGTAACGATTGGCAAACCTTTTAGAATTTTTGATGATGGCACTGATATCATTGTATACATGAAAGAGACTCTCAGCTGGGCGTGGTGATGCACACCCATAATCCCAGCACTTGGGAGGCTGAGGCAGGAGGATCAGTGCGAGTTCAGAGACCAGCCTGGGTTACAAAAGTGAGTTCAAGGCCAGCCTGAACTGCATAGCGAGCACCTTGTCTCAATAAGACAAAAAAATTTTAAATAGAGAAAGAGACTCTCACTGGGACACTTAAAAACACTTTTCTTTTTTCCTTTTTTTTTTTTTTTTTCTGTAGTGTTATCTAATCACATGGCAACTTAGATAAAGAACTCACCTTTTTTCTGGTTTTAGTTTTACGTTCAGTAAGCTGAATATTACTTTTAAATGTCCTTGTGCAGCAACACCGGTGCTAGGATGATCTGTGTTGAAGATTTAAGCACTTAAAAGAAATTATCTTTATTTTAGATTAGCAGTTTCCCTGTGCATTTGTTTACTGTGAAAGTCTAGTCATTTCTAAGAGTACCAGGGAGAGCTAGATTTAGGCTAAATGTGCAGCTATGGTTTAGATCTAGGATTTCCCACCAAGTCTCAGGTTTGGAGATAGGACATAACCAGAAGATTCAGGGAGGAGGAATGTGACAGGGACGGCCATGTTTTTGCCTAGTTCCTCCCTCCTTTTTCTGCTTCCTAGCCACCAAGCGGAGGACAGCTTCCCACACCCTGCTGCTCCATCGTGCATCTCTGCCTTGGAGCTATCTAACCATGGCTGAATCTGCACACACTATGAGCCAAAGTAAACCCCTCCTCCTTTATAGGGCCATGCTGTCTACCATATTCTATTTCAGTGGTGCAAAATTGACTAATATGCATGCCACAAATTCACAAGGAAAATGTCAGAAGCTGAGTGTTCCTCAGATACAACTTTCTTGTCATTGACTTCGCCCACCATGCCCGCTGTACTGCACCACATTTTAACATTCTTGGGTCCATCTCACCCCCCATAAAAATCCCCTGTTCATCCACATTTTCACTTTTTAAGATCTGTTAATCATATAGTAGGTAATGAAGTACAATCAGTATTAGAAAATAATTATTTTATGAGTGACAAATAACTATTATATTGGTGAATGGAACAAAAAAAATCAATAGAGGATTGTATTAGGATATAAAAAAGTACAGCGCAGCTGGGCGTGGTGGCGCACGCCTGTAATCCCAGCACTCGGGAGGCTGAGGCAGGAGGATTGGTGCGAGTTTGAGACCAGCCTGGGCTACAAAAGTGAGCTCATGGACCAGCCTCAACTGCATAGCGAGACCCTGTCTCAAAAAGACCAAAAAAATAAATAAATAAATAAATAAAAAATAAAAAATAAATAAAAAAGTACAGCGCATCCTAGCTGGAGTGTCACAAAACACTTAACTAAGAAGATTATCTTGAAGTTGAGGCCCGAGAGATGGCCTCCTCTTTGCTTCCTCTATCTACACTGTTTTTCCAGATTTCTGCCATTTCCAGATGAATACTTAAAAGAATTTTCAACATTTTTCTGGTCTTGAATATCTCTTCCTACTAGAAAAACAATTAAACTGTAGAGAGACTTATCTTTGCAAAGCACTAAGCTAAGTGATCTCTGAGGGCCTGGAGAGCTCTAAAACTTCTACAGCTATGTTTCAGTGTATGTGCAATACTTCACTTTATGGGAGGCCTGCAATTATCTGCATCTTTCTGATATATTTTTATATAAGAAAAGTTCCCAAGATATGTACATGTTCACTCCACTTTTCGGAAAATAAACAAAAACTTAACATAGTTCTTTTTTTTTTTTTTTTTTTGGCATGGATTTTATGAGCATAGGAAAATACACCAAGCTATTTACAGTGGTTACCTAAAGGGAAAAACGAAAGCAGGAAGATGCAGAAAAGAACTACAAACATGTTCAAATAACTGAAAAATATCATGGCTTACTTTTAATCAAAAATTCAAATGCGCATTTACCTATACTACCTCTGCAAATCTCTAAAAATTAAAGAGTGTGTATTTTTTTTATCGTTACCAAATAGAAATACCACAGATAAATGACAATATTGATTGAGTAGGTGACAAAATTGTAATAACTGTTATCCATGGTGTATACTTTCATTTCATTTATTTGTTTTTGTTTGTTTTGATACCAGGAATCAAACTGAGGACCTTACACTTGCCAGGCAGGCACTTGTCCCATTGAACTATATCCTCAGTCCTGCATTCATTTTAATGCTATGCTTGCAATTAAATAATGTTTATGTTTTATGATTTTTATGTACATTTCCTGCTACCCAGCTTCAAAAGCTTTAATTCAGCTAAACCCTCTCTTTTTAATCAATTTCCCACTTCCCAAATGAATCCACCAAGTACTTTTCACAGGATCCTTTAGCTTTATGACTTTTGTGATAGATACAAAGGCGTGGTAGCCAGGGGTGACAGAGGAGAAAGCAATGAGAAACTGATTTCTACTATGCAGTAGACACTGTTCTGGGTGCTTGTTTTCATAACTCTATTTCATCCTTTCATAACATTTTGTCCCCTCTACAAATAAGGAAAGAGTTAAGTCACATTCTCGAGCTTACAGCACAAAAAGAGCAGAGTGTCAATTTTCACACAGGACAAACTAACCATAAAACAATTCCTTTACCCTCCAGGGTGGTGAGTACCTCCACGGACTCAGGACTACCAGTCCTGTTGGACTATTGGACTTTCTAGTTAGGCAATTCTTTTCTCTCACCCAAAACCCCTTTCCAGAACTTTTATTCTCCCTTCCTCTTCCTCCTCTTCTTTGTTTTCTCCCTACTCCTCTTTGACCTTCTTTTCTTTCTTTCCCCATTAGTTTAGAACATTCTGCTTGAACTCACCCATATTTTAAGCGAGCTTTTTGTTTGCCCACTAAGACTCAACTCAGCTGTGTGCTCCTCAATGACATCCTAAAATAACACCTGCAGTCAGACTCAAGAGTCTGTATCCTTCTGCATCCCTGGCGTGTCAATGTTTATATTTCTACTGTGACATCTATCAGAGCCTTGATTGCTTGGTTATTTAGCCATTCTAAGTAACTAACCCTTCCCCTTCTCCATTACAACTATGAGTCATACTACGGAAGAAAACATAATAAATTCCTCTTTGCCATTTCAATACCTAAGGCAGGCCAAAAGCTTAATAAATTCATGTGAAAGGAATGAATAAATCAATTATTCCCTGGAATTTATCCTGAAAATCTGGAGAAACTTAAAGAAGACCCATGAATGAACAAGCAAACAAGAACATGGTTTGTGCTCTCTGTTCCTAGAAGACAGTTGAAGCTCTCAGATGAGTTAATGGCCTGAAGTAGGTTTTGCATCATAGTAATTAACTGGAGAGTACAATTTCAGAGAAGTTATACATATTTACATCTCTGAAGTTTTGTACACTGTACCTGTAGAAAATGATCCCCTACTCAATGCTGACTACTAGATGCTATTTTTAGTGCAACATTAAATATGGAATTGTCTATACTTAGAAAATTAGTGATGACTAGAAACACCTTGATTCTCATCCTTATTGCAAAGGGACACCCATCCCATTTCAAAATTAATTTCAGACAGACTGGTAGACAAGAAACTAGAGTTAAATTTGAGCACCTAATTAGAAGTAAATAGATAAGATACTTTTCACTTTACTAAATTTGTCATGTTTGGATGACTAGGTTCCAAGGAACCCTCAATAATTTAAGTGATAAACAATGAAAGAGATATTTTAGGAGGAGGAGACAACCATAAGGCCTTTGGAACCTGTAAAATCTACTGAAGCTCTGAAATTCTAGGAAAGATGATCCAGTGGCCTTTGCAAAGCTTTGCGATGAACTCTCTCCAATCATTTTCATTGCTTTTCGTTACCTACCTGGCAAATCATCTGATTGGTTGAGTATAGTCACGTGTTATCAGCTAAAGGACAAATATTAGAGTAACTTCAGGGATAGTCCCAGCAAGTCAAGTCTACAATCAAATAAGGATGACAAGTTTGCCATAGAAATATCAGGGTTCAGACACCAGAAAATGAAGAAACATATACACTTATTCTGCAAGAGCAAAAGTAGTACATCTACTGCTTCCTGATGCCCATATTCTTTATTATAATGTTTATAATTTAAGCTCCATGGAGATGGAAAATTATACTTGTACTGTACCCTTATCACTAGAATATTATCTAGCATGCTATAAGCCTTCAGTAGATATTAGTTAATTTATTACTTTTCTAAATGAATTGCATTTGGTTACACTAGTTAGATATCAGGTGGGTCCAAGAAGAAAAATATACAGATTTTGAGAGAAAGAAAAAAGTTGGGAAAGAATCGAAGCTTGAAATAGACTCTAAGCGAGAGGCTGAATGGACAGAGAACTGTAGAAAGGGTTCTGAAGCTTATAGAATATAAATAGCAGAATTCATGGGGTGGCAAGGAATGGCAAAGATGGAGGAAAGCACGAAGCATTGGTTGAGTGCCTACATTCTAACTGCTGCTGTAGGCAATTTTAGGTACCATTTCAGTAAACCGGCTCACACAAACCTTGAGGAATGTTAGACAGTACTAACTACCACAGAGTGTGGACTTTATTTACTACACAGTCAAGTGTACAGCCACCCCTTGACCTAAGGTACCCTCCACTAAGCACACATTTGATTTGCACAATGGGGCCATTGGCTCTGGCAAAGGGTAAAAAGTCAACATTGCTGGTCAGAGGAGCAAGAATCTTTATAGCCCATCCCTGCCTCACTTTCAAACACACCCACTACTGGAAAAATAAATCCCAATGCCAACTTGTGCCAACATGAGCCCTCTCTCTGGTGTGCACAGATGGTCCAAGCAGCTTACCTTCACAGGAGCTGCCTTGCCCTCTAGTTTCTAACATGAATAGAATCCAGCTTTCTGTCCTAAATTACTGCCGGTTTGGGGTAGAAGAGAAGCTGCCTAGGATCATTCTTTATTCTGACACGTAATCTCCACAATATCTAGTTTATACTTACTGCACAAGTGACAAAACAGAAGCACTGATAAGAAAAAAGTTGCTTAGTATTTCACAGCTTGCTGCTCTCAGGGCTAGGACTTTAACCTGGGTCTCCCATTCTGATTCAGTTCTCTGTTCTTCAGTTTGCTCAAATTCTATGGTAACTTTAAGTTTTCCATCATAACCTTCACACAAGATCCTAAAGAAAAAAATCATGGGTTTTGCATAAGAGTCACTAACTTTGGAGCACAATTTTTCTGTTTGGGGCCTCATCAACATGAGGACATATTCTTTCTAATACAATAATAAGGCCCTTGAACCCAAGACACAATCTTGGGAGATTTTTGACAGGAAAATATTTCAGACAGACAGACAAGGAAGACCTCTGGTACCTGAGTCAATAGCACCCTCTGGTTTTCAGAAGCAAAGAAAATCAACACACACTTAATAGTGCAGAATACTGAAAGTTGTTACACTTTCAGAGTTTCTCACTCCTATTTTCAATTCAATATCCCTGGGATGGAAAAACAATTCCTTTTGTCTCTTTTTTTAAATTATCATATCATTCAGGTTGCTTAGTGGTACACAACAAATTCCTCTTTGGCTAGTTTAAGTACCAAAAATAAAAACAAAACAGTAGCAATATGGACTTACAAAAGCATGATCCATGTAACACGAAATGGATAAACTACAGTTTATAGAGTTTTAAAACCTGGTCTAGTGTCTCAGGCCTGCAATTTCAACACCCTGGGAGACTGAGTGGGGAAGATCATAAGATCAAACTCACGCCCTGCTGAAGCAACCTAACAAGATCCTTTTTCATAATGAAAAATAAACATTAAAGAAAAGGTTAGGTATATATTTCGGCATTTAATTCATTTATGTTTTCAATCTGTAGTACTCCTAGAAATAAAATTAAAATCTGCATGCGTGGGGCTATCTATTAAAAGAGAGAAAGTAAGACAGAAACTAACAAGAAAATATTTGCAAATCACATTATTGGGAAACGATTTGACTCTAGACAAGATCAAGAAGTTTTTCAGATAAATAATAAGGCAAATAACCTAATCTTAAATTGGCAGAAATATTTGTTTAGCTATTTCACCAAAAAAGATAAACAAAGTGCTAATAATTACAAGAAAAGATATTCAGCTTCAGTAGTCACTAAGAAAATGCAATAACAAAGGTTGAAGATTCAGAGAAATAAGAGACTATATATTGCTAGTGCAACTATAACAAGTACAGCTGATTTGAAATTACTTTGCTAACTTCTTTAAAATGCCAACAGATTTATTATGTTATTCAATAATTCTTTCCCTAGGTATCTACTCAATAAATATGGAATGAAAAATATGTTCTCGGGCCAGGCAGATAGCTCAGCAGACTAACGCCCTGGTTAGGCAGAGTGCAGCAGCCAGGGTTCAATCCCCAGCGTGCTGTGCTAGCCCCACCACCTCTCTGCAGGGGTGGTGGGCTAGCTGAGATGGCAATGAAGACTAGGTGTGGTGGTACACACCTGTAATCCCAGCACTTGGGAGGCTGAACACAGGAAGATCACTATGAGTCTGATCTCCATAGTAAGACCCTGTAGACCCTGCAGGCTCTGTACCAAACACATAAAAAAGAAAGAAAAATATGTTTTCACAAGGATGTCTATGCATATATTCATGGAAACATTCATAATTGCCCAGTATAGAAACATTTTTAATAATTAATAGTCAGGGAATGAATAAACAAAGTGTAGTGTATGCATACAAAGGTATACTATTCAGTCATTTAAAAACAGCAAACTAGCCGGGCGTGGTGGCGCACACCTGTAATCCCTGCACTTGGGAGGCTGAGGCAGGAGGATTGGTGTGAGTTCGAGACCAGCCTGGACTACAGAAGTGAGCTCAAGGCCAGCCTGAAGTTCATATCGAGACCCTGCTTCAAAAAGACAAAAATAAATAAATAAATAAAAACAGCAAACTAATGGTAAGTGCTATCTCATGGAAAAAACCTCACCTAAACTAAAACAAGCCAGATGCCTAAGGTCACCTATTGTCTGATTCCAGGTAGATAAATTGTCCAGAAAAATCTATTCTATCAGGCAGAGCATAGATTAGAAATTAGCTGGACAGGAGGTAGGAACAAAATTGATTTCAAAAGGACATTTTCTTTTCAGATTGGTGGAAATGCTTTAAAACTAAAAATAACAGTGGCCACATAACTCTGAGAATTACAAATAGTAGTTGAGTTGTACATCTAAGTGACTGAATAAAAAATGTAGCATACAAATTAGAATATAAGACAGTCTTTTAACCAATGGGAGGGCATCCATTTTGTCTAAAGTAGCATAAGAGGAACTTGATATACCTTTCTACTTGAAGCAATTATATATATATATATATATATATATATATATATATATATATATATATATATATATAAAAGAAGGCAGCCAAGCATAAGCCCCACAGATGGGCTATAAACTATAAATATAGGGAATGACTGCCCTGTCTTAGTGACTTGATGACTCTTCATTCCTTGGCTAAGAGAGAGTGCTCATAACTCATAAGATAATGGACAAAATTAGAATAATCTTTCTTCAGCATTGGATAACAACAATCCCTAAACTAAACATAGGTATAATGCCACCTAAAAAAAAAATCACAGACCAAGACACAAAAAGATAACGTTACCATCAAGTAACTTGTGTTCTAGAATGAGTTCAGGATATTTATATAAATATAAAAATCTCTAGCACCAAATTAGTTACAATGTTTAACATGCAATCAGAAACCACCAAGCATGAAGAGAAGCAGGAAAAGATTATTCATGGAAAAAGCCAGTCAATCAAAGTTGACTGATAAAACACACGCTCAAATTAGGAGACAAGAAAATTAAAGCAATTACACTGTCTACTATATCCAAATAATTAAGTAGAAGTTATTAAAAAAAAAAGGCAGGTATTGAATATATGGAAATGAAACCTATCATGTCTGACATGGAAGATCCACAAGATGAGATGAACACCAGACACTGGGAGACAAAAAGATCAATAACCTCAAAGACATAACAATGAAAACTCTCTAAAAATAAAACATGAAGGTAACATGTTTGTAAATAATGAACAAAGCATCAGTGAGTCATTGCAAATTTTAGTATTGAAATTTCCAATTGTTGAAGTCCCCAAAGAAAAATTATCAAGTTACAAAAAATGCAAAAAAAAAGGGGGGGGGGTAGAAATTTCTTGAATTTAAGAAAAATGCCTAATTAACATATATCAATAATCTGCAAGCACAATATATGTAAATACACAGAAAAACATTATAAACACCTTGCCCAAAACCACTAAGACAAAACGTTATTTTAAACAGACAAAAAAGGGAACATTTTATAGAAAGGAACACAGGAAATGACAACAAGTTTCTCCTCAAACAATAATACTGGAGAACACCATATTTCAAAGACTGAGTTGCTAGGGAAATTCAAGTTACAGGTACAGTGAGGGTCTACTATCTACTTATAAGAATGGGTACACATGTATTTATGATTATTATCTGTTCCTCTTGTTTTCCACTAACAAATATGTAGTGATTTTTATCTCTTTTGGTTATGCTTGATTTGAAATTCATACTACCAGCAAAGAAAATAGCTACCACTACTTTCTCTGGGTTCCTGTCACAGAGTGTATTACTTTTCACTGCTTGATTTGCAGTATATGAATTTCCTTTTGAGTTAAATGTGTTCCTTCTATGCAACATACTGTTGGATCTTGTTTCTTGATCTATTCTGCCAGACCTGTTCTTTTGACTGGTGAATTGAATTAATTTACATTAAGGGTTATAATTGATAGGATTATCTTTTTCATGATATTTTACTGCTGTTAATTCCCTCCTTTTCCCCTGTGTTTAATTGCTTGCCCTGTTTGGTGGTTTCTTTCTGTTGTTATTCTTAGAATTGTAGTTATTTTTGTCTCTACTTAGAATATCTTTCATTACTCTTTGGGTTTGGTGTTAATTTATTCAGTTGTGCTTATTAATAGACATGAAAAATCAAATACATATGGGTTAGAAGTTGTTTCCTTTGAGGATCTGAAATACTTCATTCAACTTGATGGCCTGTGCTGAGGTCTGCCATGATTATTATGATCTTTCCTTTATAGGTAATCTATTTCTTTTCTCTTGCAGCTTCTAATATTCTGTTCTTCTGCTGAATTTTTGGGATCTTGATTATTATGTGTCTTTATTTTGATCGTGGCTCTTTGGAGTTCTATTTGCTTCACTTATTTATATGTCAAGTTATTTATTCATGCTTGGGAAGTTTTATGCTGTTATTTCTGTGAAGAGCTTTTTTATGGCATTTGTGCTGTCTCCTCCTTTCTCATTGACCCTGATCAATTTTATGTTATTTTTGTTTGCTCTTTCTTGTAACTACTGGATTGATTTCTTATGATATCTTGCTATTTTTAAGATACCTTTTTTCTTGATCACTAGCTGCAGTTTTTTCTCCAAAATCTGATATTTGATCTTCTCCTTTATTCAATCTGTTGTATATACTTTCAATGGAGGTTTCAATCTCTTGGATTTATGGCTAGATCTGTTTTATGAATTTCAACTCTATCCTATGTAGGGCATTTTTTCCTAAGTTAATCTACTCTTTTATTTATGTCTTCTCTAATATCTTTGATTTTAAGCATCACTTATTTTTCTACTGAAAGATTATTTTCTCTGTAGCCTTTTCTACTTTTTTCACTTTGGTTGCTATCATTTCGGAAAGTTCCAGTGTTTTACTTCCAATTTGGTCTATGTCCTTGTACTCTGGGCTTGCCCTGTATAGGCTGGTTGGTTTGAGCTTCCATTTTACTTCGATGTCTTATCATTTTTTATTTTGTTTTCTATGTTAATGCTTGTCAATACCTTATCACAGTCTTATCACTAGTATTGAGGCCTTCCTAGGAGATATCTGTTCTTCAGGCATGTCCTCTAGGTGTGGGTGAGTCTTTATAGCTATCCAAAGAGCTTTCCTTCCTAATTTGTAAAGGGTGCAAAGTTACCATTTGGCTCAGCACCCAATCCTTTGGTACTTGCTTGTGGTGATGATTATAATCTCACATATCACAATGTTATCACTTTCACTTACGGGAGAAACAATTGCTTATAACATGTATGGGATCCTGGCAAAACTAGTACAGTTAGTAACAGCAATAATTTCAAGCACAGCTTAACTACTGACAAACTGTAGTAAGCATTAACCTACTACATCTGATCACAAGAGCGAATTCTAAAGCCATGTAACAAAATCAAAGATACACCATGTACTTGTATACAGTGATTTCCCCCTTCAATGGAATGAGTTTTACCCTTCTTTTATGGGAGTTCCTAAGATGAGTAGGGGATAAGATCAAGTGAAGAATAAGGTCAAATATAGTTAAGGCTGATGGTCAAAAGATGATCACCTAGGTTAGGAAACTGGAGGAAAAAGAAGAGAAAGAATGATATAGAATGCAAAGGAAGTATCGGTAAAGGAAAAGATAATGTTTCCTCACTTGAAAGTTTAGATTCAAGAAGTAGCTGAGGGAAGAGAGAAAGAAGATCAGCAGGAGTAAAAAACAGCAAGAAAGAACCTAAACAGTGAATAAAAGGGGAAAGAGAATGAAAAAGAAAAAAAGAAAGGAAATAAAAAGAGAGAAAAAGGGGGCAAAATTAAAATAACCACAAAATACAAAACAACATCAAACTAGGCAAGAAAAGGATAGCCAATCAGACAAATAAGGGAAGATAGAAATATTAAAGTGCCTCTGGTGTTTGTAATTTTGCGACAGTGGCCATGTCAGAGCCCAGACATGTGCTATGTACTCCAGCCAATTTGCCATGGCAATTGTGCTGGGTATGGAGCTGATGTTGGCCTCTGGAAGTGGGGCTAGGACTGACTGGTCTTCAGCTAGTATTCTCCAGAGCCCAGCTGCAGACTGCTCACTGCTGCTTCACACACTTCCCCATTGCTGGTTTCACTGGTTACTCTGCCCTCCAAAGGTGTGTCTGCCACATGCCGTGGGCCTGATGTCCTAGGTCTCCCACCTCTTGATTTGTACTCAACAGAAATGAATGTATATGTCATTAAGAAGGCTTGAGAACCAATATCATCAGATTTATGTATTTGAATGCCCTCACAAAAAATACAGAACAATGTTTCAAAACCTCACATTGAAATGCAATTCACCAATGAAAAATGTACTATAAATTGTTACACATGGAAATGCAGATGAATCTCATGATAAAACTTATACTTGATAAAACAAGCTAGACAAAAGTAATCCATACCGTAGGATTTAATTTTCATAAAATTTTATGAATTCAAATTCAATGACTGGATGAGTAAACTCTTCAATGCTGAAAATACCTTAGGTAGGATAACTATACAAATTGAAAAAACTTATTTAGATTAGACTTTTAGAGGATTAAGATTCAAGCAGCATAACACAAACTCCAGTGAAGGCCCTACATTAAATGACAGGTGTACATATGGGAGAGAAGGATCACGTGGCAAGATGAGAAGCCTTCCTGGCTCACTTTTGCAAGAAATCTTGCCCAGGGATCAACGTGTCCCCCAAGGGTACTCATGACCTGAGCACCTTCACAGGTCCGTCTCTCCAAACTCCCACCACTCATCCTTGAGCATAGGTCAGGCTTCAAAGTTTCCCAGGCAGCTTGCCTCAATTACTTCCTCTTAGCTTCCCAGGGCATCTTGCCCCAAACATTCCTTCCCTCAGTTTCCTAGCTAACCTACTCAACCCCAATCCCAACCCTGCCCCACGTTGTACTCTGGTCTTGGCTCACTTCCTCTTGACCTGTGTTGATCTCAACTCACTCCCTTCTGACATAAATAAAATTAAAAAGGAAGATAAGTGGTGCCCACCTAAATGTAGCTATCCCATCTCAGCCTGAAATTTGTGATTTGGTTGTTACCTGGCTGCTCCAGCACATGATTTCCCTCCCTGGAAGATCCTATAAAGTCTTCTGCCCTCCTTTGTTCACTGCTGTCTTGGTCTGCTAGACAGCCAGCCTGCTTGCTGCCCCCAATAAATCTTCTACTCACGTCAGAATGCCTGGCCTGGTTGATTTCAGGGGTTCAGACCTAACACTTACCACACTGGAAAGCAAGATTCCAACACGTGGTCCTTTGAGGACAAACCACCAACCATAGCAATGACAAAAATAAGGGTCAACTACAGATAGGGAAAATAGGTGGGGGAAAAGAACATTTTTTAAAGCATTACCTTTTAGTTTAGAAATTAATAGAAAGGGAAGTGTGATATAAGGAAATTTAGAGGTGAAACCTTGAGTTATATTTGGCATATTTATGTTGAAATTCCTATGAATCATCAACATGCCGTCAAGGAATATGGGTCTGGCATGTAGTGATCATGGAATGATTAGTTTTAGGTCTTGCCACTTTTCCCCCAGGGATTTGTTGTGGTCGGCTGATTGTGTCATTCAATCTAAACTTAAGAAGCTTAGCAGCTCAGCTAAGTCAGCTCAACAACTCTTACCCTCAGGAGTAGAGGCACAGCCACAGGGCACTTCAGTGCATGGCTGGTGTAAGAGGGAAATTAAGAACTTCCTGGCTTCTGTTCTTCAGAGGAGCTCCAGTCTTCACTTGCTGCTTGCACCTCATCTCTTGGCTACTAGCACAGACTCTGGCTCCCACCCCAGACTCTTCACCTTTCTGGCCTATCTTTTAGCCTCCCATAGCAGACCCACTGGCCTCCTGCAATGAGCTCCAGACCTTGGACTGAACTCTTCAGCCTCCAGAGTGCAGACACCCTCTGCACACTTCCTCATCAGTCATTTCCACGGCTGACCATCACAAGCAATTCTTGCAATTTCTTATACATTTTGACATTTCGTGTTATATTTGTTTCTCTAGAAAAATTCTGACTCACACATGACTGGACCTAGAGTATTACATATGCTAAATAACTTCTGTGCCATTGAGCTATAAACCCAACCCTCTTGTTTCAATTCATTTGGAGATAAATTTTGCTACACTGCTCAAACATGTGGTCCTCCAAACTTTGCTTTCCAAGCAGCTGAGGTTACAGCTCTGTATCACCAAATTGGGCTCCAGATTTTATTTGATTTGACTCTTATAACAATGAGAAATCAGTTCAAAGAAAAAAGAAGAAATAGCAGAAATTTAAACAAGACAGAAACTTAGTTCGCCATTGTTTCTGTTGACTCCAGAAGGCCAGCTGGTACAAAACTTCAGAGTCCATGAAAAAACTTCTTTCTTATTGAGTTTCCTTCGTGGATTTATCTCATGCTTCACGACAGAGACTGGAGCTTTCACTATCGTATGAATGTTCCTATCAATAGGAAAATATAAAAAAGAAAAAGATAAGCATCCTAGTAGAGAAATTTCTTATAAATTTCACATTATTTCCACCCCCATCATTTGGCCAGAACTTAGTTCCTGGCAAGCCCTATCTGCATAAATGGTTGGGAAACAGTCTTTCTTCTAATCTACCTAGATAGCTATCATGGCTTATTTTTATTATGAAATATGAGAGTTCATGTTAGGTAATAATTCATGCTCAGCATAAGCTCTGAAGACAAATTAATATTTGGCATAAGTACCTAGTGTTGTAGGCAGCTAAATTAGATAGAAGCATTATAAGCGTTCAGAAAGGGTTAGGCCCTCAAGGAGACTGCATGAAAGACAAGATACTTTGCAACTGTGAGAGAGGATGCTCCTGCTGTGGGCCAGGTTTAAAGACCAAATATCAAAGGAATGCTTACCTCCCTAAAGGTAAGCATTGGGAAGCCAGTGAGATTACTTAGCAGACTAAGGGCCGGCACAGACAAGTACAGGGACCAGGGTTCAACACCAGCACCACATGCCAAACCAGTCTTGCCCTTGGCTGCCCTGAGCAGACCACTGAGACCCAGCATGGTTATACACTGTAATCTCACCACTAGGGAGGATGAAAACAGGAGGATCACTACAAGTCTGAGCTGCATCGTAAGACCCTGTTATGGTTTAAGTCTAGTTGTGCCCCCAAAGCCTCATGCAGTCATGGGGCAGGGACTTCCATACGTTGAGACTTGACTCATGATCCACTGGGATTATGTGATTTAGTACTGATCTAGAGTGTGAGGCTTGATCCATGATCCCTGGGATTATGTGTTTTAAGTACTTCTGGGATTATGGGTGTAGCCTAAGGCGGATAGGCTGAGGCAGAGAGCCTGAATGTAATACAAAGAGAGACAGAGAGACAGACAGAGAGCTGTTGCTCTTTACTGCCCTGATTGGTTGGCTGCCTCTTTCATCATTTTGTTGCTGTTTTGCCACCATGAACTGGATGCTCTCTGCTCTGTTCCACTCAGCCTTGGGCCAGCCAAATATGGACTAAAACCTCCACAAAC